>CM039133.1:45592547-45607886 GCA_022036555.1 Microstegium vimineum
GGCCCGGGCCCATCAGGCAAAGCCGTAGAGCGCGGGGCAGCAGCAGGCGAAGGCGAGTCCGGAAAGCCGGGCCCGGGTTAAATTTCCCCTAAGGGCGGGCCCTTTAAATTTTTTAGGATTTGGGTTTTCCCTTGTTTAAAAAGATTGGTTTGTTAGTTTCCTTGGGTTGGCAAGATTAGTTTAAAAATTTAAATTTGGGTTGCTTGGCTATTTATATGTAATCTGGGGAGACATTAATCAAGCAAGATTATTATCCAAATTCCTCCCTATCTTTTTCAATTAACCCTAGGGTTTTAGAGGGGAAAAACCTCACCGGAAAAGACGGCCGACGGTACGAATTTCCGTAGCCGCGGTCCAGCCAAGTCAGGGGTTCGACGCCCTTGACAGAAAAACTCATAACCCCTAATCACATAGCCATGTGGGTTTTGAAATGCATGATGCGAAAAGAAGTTCTGTATTTTTGGTCTAAAATTCTGGCAGTCACCCAAGGGAAGTGAAAATCATTGATCTTTTGTATTTGCTTTTTGTTTCATACAAGCAATCTACGGGTTCCCTCACAAGCAGCAGAAGTTTTGTTGTACCTTAAGGCTAACCTTCAGTTATTTGTTCGTTTTTTTTTTAAACCCAAAAATTTTACAGCGGGGGGAAAAAAAAAGTACAGAGAAAAGGGGTAGCGGGGGAAGGTCTACAAGCTTTTACAACTGTACAGAAAGAGAGGGAAAGAAGAGAGCAAAGGGTCAAAGGGGGGAATCAATAGTATGTGTTTGTTTTGGAGCCCTCTGACTGGGTTAATTTAGGGGGTAGATGTGGCGGGGGTTTTTTGTTTTTGTTGTGGCACAGTTTTAGTTCTGTTGTTTTTGGTGGGTCTGATTCTCCTTTACAGGGAGGCTTGTATTTGGGACATTCTTTTCTTATATAAATACAAAGATACACAGCTCTTTTGCAAGTTAGAGAAAAACAAATAGTGTGTTTGTGCAAGTATAAACTAATTTTACATAGTATGCACAGTGTTGATTGGTTCTGGTATATCTTCATGACTACCATGATTCATCATACAGGATTCAAGTGATGAGTGAATTTGTTTTGAGCCAACCGAAAGTTGCTGCCCTGTGTGATTGTTGGTATATGTGGGATTTGCTTGTCAGTTTTTTTCCTCCTGAGGTTGCAGGGGCTGCTGTCTCAGGTGCATGCCCTCAGGTTTCTTCGCCATGCTTCCTGCTGATCAAGGTATCGCTTTCATCACTTCTATATTGTACGTGTGTGGTTTTGGATTCCTTGGTTTCTGGTCTTATGCATGATGTGCAGTGTGCAATTAGTTTATTCAGTCTGGTACATGGATTCAAAACTGGAAACATAAAAAACACTGTACCTAGGCTGGCATAAAAAACCATCCAGTTGCTGGTGTCTGGTCAAAAGTTACAAGTTACCAGCTGGTTACTGCTGAGCAGGCAAGCAAGTCAATTACCTTTTTTAATAGATTATTCCAAATCCTTGGATATTAGTTCATCTATTGGTAACATACCTAGAAATGTTCAATATGACGTGGCATGATTAAGTTAGAGTACTTATATGGGCATTCAGTGCTGGGAATAATGTTGGTTGATTACACTATGCTCATCTGAAACACTGAAAGGAGTGAATGACAACACCATGGAACTGCAACTATCAGTTTCCTTTTTACCTGTCAGATTTGAATCCCTGATTTAGTGTGGTATATCTTTTACCTGTATATAAATTACTTACAATGGGGGTGATAGTTGAGTTTATTGAGCATGTTTATCTCACTTTTGTGGAATCAATCCCAAAGGCTAGTGCGTGCCGCTAGGGAAATGCTAGGCCACCATGCTGCTTATTTCTGATAGAGAGCATAGGGGCTTTCCCATATATGTACTGATGACTGTTGCACAAACAAATCACAGATCTTTTATTTATTTGAAGACATACGGAGTATAGGATGAGTAACAATAGTGATGAAATATAATTCAAACATAGGATGACAACTGTCAGCCCACACACAACTGAGAAATCATATGCCACACCACACCACACCAGACCACACCACACCACACCACACCACACCACACCACACACGAGACAAACTGAAGCACGGCAACACCTAGCAGTTTTAGCATGCACTGAAGCGAGGCTGGTGGCTCCGACTCAAGCCATAGCTGCTACTGTAGTCGCATAAGCTGAATGGAGTTCAGCTTGCTTCTTTATTTCTCAACTTCATTGAAATAGCATATCCCGGATGAATAGGCTCTGCTGGACCAAACAAACCAAAGCAAATAAAGCAGAGCAAACCAGGACCAACTGGTGGACGAAGCACCACCACACCAACAAGCACACACAGACCAAGCAAAGCAGAAGCAAACGCAGGCGACAGCACCAGGCCACCAGCAGATGGTGAGAGATGCGGAGACACAAGCAGCAAGCGACGGGCAGCCTTAGCAACTCCAAGGGCAGGCTGGGACGAGGAGCACAAACCAAGCAAGTTGAAGTCAGAGCAGAGACATCAGCAGCAGGGCACCGCCTTACCTGCAGGTGAGCAGAGCAAGAGAATATAATTAGCCCAAAGAGTGCAATTATTGCTAGACAGACCGGTATGGTATTATAGAGCCACTTATGGGCTCCATCCATTTATGGGCATGTTTGGGTGTGCTTCAATCCACCCCACTTCACATGTATTAGATTGGAAAATTAACTAGTTTTTCACCTCAATCCATCCCAATACATATATATTGGGGTAGATTAGAATGCAGCCAAACAAGGCTTACAAGGTGTGGCGCATATATGGAGGAAATTTGAGGAAGCAACCCAAGATTGATTAAAGGCATACAAACACATGTCAGTGAATGTGCAGGGAGGAACATCCCTAATGGTATCTCTATCGCGTGACATAATTCATAGGCAAGAGGTATCACCTGAGAGGGGAGCCCCTGAGAATGGTTTTCTTGAAGTACCGCGGGTGGATTGGCTTATAGCTATAGCCCAGCACTTGGCGGTGGCTCTTCTCCATTCTGTCCCACCATTCCTTCTCGCAGTCACACAACACCATGTCCCTCTTGTAGATAAAAGGCGGCAATGTCCTGAGCCTCCAGCAGCCCCTGAGAATGGTTTTCTTGAAGTACCGCGGGTGGATTGGCTTATAGCTATAGCCCAGCACTTGGCGGTGGCTCTTCTCCATTCTGTCCCACCATTCCTTCTCGCAGTCACACAACACCATGTCCCTCTTGTAGATAAAAGGCGGCAATGTCCTGAGCCTCCAGCAGCCCCTGACCCTGACCGTCTCGAGCTTGGGCGCGAGTATGTAGTCCCAGGGGACATTAAAGATTCCATAAAGCCTGGGAAGCTCATGCAGATGGATGCGTTTCAGGTTGGGAAAACTCCAATTAGCATCATAGTCCTCGTGGTCGCTGGTTTCGTCATACACATTGAAAACCACACTGAGATCACCACACCACATGATCTCGATGGTCTCCAAATTTTCTAAGAACATCATTTTCTTTTGCAAGGGGACAGCATACACCAGCCTGGGGCAACCGTAGAGGTGCAACAATGTCAATCCTTCAAATGCTCTATGCCTGGGTGCTTTTGAACCAGGATACTCCAAGACGTGGCGTGCATTGGTGAGATGGGTCACCCAGATTGTCTTCAGCCCCCTGAATATGTTGATGTCTTCAGCCAGTTGCGGATTAAAGACACATTCCAACCTAGGGCACCGCTCAACTCGGCACCACTCCAGTTTATTCCAACTTGATCCTAACGGAGATGCGATACTTGTGATGAACAAGCTATCCTGCACATGCAGGATCTTAACACCATCACAAATAAATCCTGGTACAGTAATACGATGTCCAGTTTGTAGTGTGGTGGTCATCATCTTGTCTTCTATGCGCATGTAGCAGACCCGGGATGTTTGAATTTGTGGGTGACGGGTGCGGAATTGGGGAGGAGCATCACAATCTCCTCCATTAGCCTGTAGATCCATGATGGTGTCCTTAAAGGTGGTGGCAACATCTGCGTATACTGAACTGTTGTCTTTATGTGGCTGCAGGGTTACTTGCTCTTGCTGCCTGCTGCTGCTCTTCATTCTGTCACCATTGTTACCACTTGTTGCATCACCACGAAGACATTGAGTAGGGGATGGGGTTGTTGAAATGACCACATGCGCATGGTTGGGACCAAAATAATCTTTGATAGCCGCAAGTGACTGAAGGATCCTTGCATCCCTTGCAGAAATGTGCCAATCAAATTTGACTGGTGATCCTCCTGCGCTCGTATAAGTATCTGTTGTAGCAGCGACAGTACTATTGCTGCCCTCCTTTTGGGTGGTGTCCATGCGCAGCTGACCCAAATATCTTTTCCTGTTATCTTTAGGTGGCCATAGGATTGCATAAAGCTTCCCACAATCAAGTAGAAAGAGCTTGTCAAGTTTCGGGGCCGTTACTGCACTGAGATCCAGTGTTTTCACTGCTGTACCGGTGATGTCTAGGCTGTCCAGCTGCTGGAACAGCCCGCTCAAGTGTAGATTCTTCAGTGCAGCACACCCTTTGAAGGATATTTCTAAATTTGTAGACCCGTTAATGATAATAGTCCCAAGGCTGTTGCAGCTGCTTACCATAGGGAAACCCTTTATGTTGCCGGTATTTCCTGAGAAATCAAGAAGCTCCATCTTATCCTTCCCCGAGAACAAGTTAGACTTGTAGTAGTAGTAGCTACCCATATCTCTGTTGTAGCCAGCAGTAGTGTCATGAGATTTTGTTACTCGGAGCTTCTGAATGTTTTGCAGCCGCCCGTGCAACACGCCCAGGTCAAACTCTTGTCCCATCACATGTAGCTCCCTGAGTTGAGCCATGAAATCCATCATCTTTTCAGAACCCACAGCCTTTGGAAGCACCGCCGGATGTCGTCCTTGTTCCCTGCTCCATCTGAGCTGCTGCTTTCATCTCGGCAGTGGTCAAGCCAGAGAAACCTGAGGCTGTGGCAGCATATGAACGGAGGCGCTGTGAAGCTGAACGTGCACCCTGATAGCTTGAGCACACAAAGTTTGTCATATTGTAGGAACATGCCTTTAGGAATGTAGCCACTCTGATCCGGGATGAGCATGAACCCATAGTTTGGTGAAGTCCAATACGGTATCTGCTTGGGCAAATGCCTTACCGGTGGAGGCAAAGATTGGCTTTGGTAGTAGTCGGCATCTCCTGCTGCAGAGCATCATATGATAGCCACACTCTATCATCATCAGTAGTGCCATGTTGTAGCTGTATGGTGCCATCGCATTTCCAATAGTTGCAGCTATGGGTAGCCAAGTCATAGCCCATCAACTGACTTCCCATGCGGCAAAGCTTCGCCATGTACAAGAAGCAATCGACGGCTGCTGTAGACCAGTTGATGCCGCTGACATCATTATTATTGATCTTGCGTGCAACTTCTGCAGCCTCATGGAGCAAAATGTCGGACAAGTTAAATCCACTAACTGCAGGGTCAGGGTCAGAGGCTGCAGAGAGAACGACATCTGTCGTCTTCATGCTCTCTAGGGCACTATCCACCTTCACTCTTGGGTAGAGCCGGAACCCTCCTTGGAATGACCACAAAACTTTGTTCCTTGAGTATCCAGACAGAGGGAAGCCGAAGATTTCAAGGTCGATCTCCTCACAACTCCCGTTGTTGAAGATCACCAAGAACCTGCTGCTCGATTTCTTCTGTATCTGTCGATATATTGCATCGGCGACCTGCGGTATCTCAGCGCGGGAGCCCTTGCCCATGCCATTGTAATCATCCTCCTCATCTCGTGAATCAAACATCTTCATCACTGGAGGAGGAAGCTTTAGCTGCTTGGCCAGAGACCTCTGAACCGCTCTCCTGCTCTCCCACTTGGAGCAGTCGATGTGGATGATCTGAGAGAACTCTAGACCGGCGGCCGGTGCCTATTTCTTCTCTCCTGAAGCTGCTGCTGGAGCAAGACGGCGGCCCACTTCTCGGAGGACGGTGGATGCCCCGAGCCCATCCCACCCATCGAAGTAGATGACGTTGTGCCGCCTGCCACTGCTGGTACCACCAATGTCCTCCTTCAGTTCTTCCAGGATTCGTTCCACAGCGCCATCGATGGTGCACGCCGCGATAACCTGCAAGCAATGCGCGCTTATTATCTTCAGTATGCTTGATGGACTGTATTAGATTAATTATTAGCAAAAACTTAGTAAAAGAACTTCATTGTTAATGCTAGTAGGTTTACCTCAGTACGCATGATGGACTATTGGATTATTAACCGGTCCTACAGCTTATTATTATCTTATAAACTCTCTGCAGCAGTTTCTACAGTATCATAAATGACTAGATCTTCAGATCATAAATGACTGATATATCCATTTCGAGGGGAACAGGATCCATTTCTACTGCGGATCTAACCCATTTGGTTGGTCTCTCGGCTTCTCTGGTCAACACAACCCTGCAGCAAGTAGTGATAACTGATATCATATACAGTACTATCCAGAGATGCATAAATTATATAGAACTTTTATGAATGCAAGCTACATATATATACATTCAAAAAGGACTTATATCTGCACTGATGGAATGGAGCATTTATGTTGCATACCTCTGTTCAGCGATAAACAATTGGCACAAAGTAGGATATGAGAGAAGCTGAATAAACAAATATATCCGCCAATGAAGAGGGGACACGGATATGTATCAGAGAGAATGCATGTGTGCTGCTACAAGTTAGATCGAAACAAATAAGCGGCCGGTGGCACAAAGATTGAACTTTGGGTTTGGCAAATGTATGTGCATGTGAATCCAGTGGTACTACTAGCAGTGCGTTTTCTTTGTTTGTCTGTGGTCCTCAGAATTGTTCTTTGCTTGCAGCTAGCTCTAGTCACTGCATGTTTTTTTAAAAGATAAAGGTTAAAGATTTTGTTAGACACTAAAGTGCAAGGCAAGGAAAGGATGTCGTGTCTTTGTTGTCCGCGCCATTCATCCTCCTGCAGTGGCTCATTATTGTGCAACTTTTATGTCGTGTGAGCCACTCCAAGTTTCTAAGAGGATCCGAGCTGGGGGTAAGTTGGAAGATTCCTATATGAACTCTTCAGTTAATTTGCCCATTGTCATGCCAATTAACTTCTACACCCTTTACTTATTGGGTCGATCTGTCTACTGTGAAGAGAAATTGGCAAACACCACCACACTCTTTGGGGTTGGATGACTTTTCATATATACAGGCAAATACGACTTATGTTACACAACATGTGCACAACACATTTACATAGCTCTTACACTTGTCTACAGTTAAATTCGGAGTAACAAACGCAAAGACTAGACCTAAATTCTGAACAACTATACCTTTAAGTCTTTGGTCATAATATCCGTAGAGTGGTGAAATGAGAGGACATGGGGCACATACACTTGACCCAAAGCTACCTTTTAGCAAACAAAGTAAATGTAGATCTCTATGTACGTTGTACAATGATGATGAGTGTCCAGTAACAGTATTTGCATGTGAGTCCAGTAGTACTACTAGTAGTGTGTTTTCTTTGTTTGTGTGTGGTCCTCAAAATTCTTCTTGCTTCTAGCTAGCTCTAGTCACTGCGTTTTTTTTTGTAAAGGTAAAGGTTAAAGATTTCATCATTAGGCACTAAAGCGCAAGGCAAGGATGTCATGTTTTTATTGTCCGCACCATTCATTCTCCTGCATTGGCTCATTGTGCAGCTTTTATGCCGTGCGAGCCACTCCAAGTTTCTAAGAGGATCCGAGGTTATATGAGCTCTTTAGTTAATTTGTGTCATTGTCATGCCAAATAACTTTTACACCCTTTACTTATTGGGGTTGTCTACTGTGAAGAGAAATTGGCAAACAACACCACACACTCTTTCACTACGGGAAACGACCCCTTTGCCGAGTGCCTGAAAGTTTGCCGAGTGTTTTATATCGGACACTCGACAAAGAGCACGTTGGTCGAGTGTTACACACGACAAAACTAGGCACTTGGTAAAACAACTCTTTGTCGAGTATCGGGCACTCGACAAACGTCCACACTCGGTACCATTTTTGTTTGCCGAGTGTCGGGCACTCGGGAAACCACAACACTCGGCAAAATGGCTTTTTACCAAGTGCCCAGCACTCGGCAAACGCCGTCAGGAGCCAACGTCGTCAGCCGTTTGCCGAGTGTTACCGTTAGACACTCGACAAACCACCCTCTTTGCCGAGTGTCTAGCCCCTGACACTCGGCAAACTACCCTCTGTGCCGAGTATATGGGATTGGGTAACTTTTCATATATATAGGAAAATACGACTTATGTTACGACGCAATATGTGCACAACGCATTTACATATCTCTTAAATATGTTTACAGTCAAATTGGGTGTCGCCATCGCAAAGACTCAACCTAAACTCCAAACAACTATACCGGTAATATTCATGAAGCAGTGAAATGAGAGGACATGGTGCACATGCACTTGACCCAAAGCTACCTTCTAGCAATCAGAGTCAATCTCGATGTACTTTGTACAATGATGACGAACCATAGGTTAGCAGTCAAGTAGACATTGTTGGCATTGTCACAATAGACAACGATTGCAATAGCAATCAAGACACGGATCTCCTAAAGAAGTTGATGAATCCAACAATACTTATGAAAGCATGAGCAGCAACAACGCGGTACTATGCCTCTGCACTGGAATGAGACACGATGGTCTATTGTTTGCACGACTAGGACCCTACTTCGAGGGAGTGGAATAGCATCCACAAACTCAGTAGTGATATGCCAAAGTCCGGTCATGCCTTGAACCAGCAGTAGTAAGTAATATAATATCATTTTCAGCTTGTGGGTTGATCCGACAATGTCATAAATAAAGTATAGAATCCTAGCCCCCTTCTTCCTTCGCCCTCCCATCCCAAGGACAACCATCGAAGGAGGCATATATTCCCACCCTCTCACTTATTGACAGGACCATTTGTTTACCAAAATGCTCTTGGAGGGGCTTGTTTGGTACGACCATTTGTTTACCAAAATGCTCTTGGAGAAGCTTGTTTTTGAAGGATGGACATGATTTTCTTGCTTTAAGGTGGGAAACTAGCAACCCTTTGAATTTGTAGCTTTGTTTTGTTGGCTAAATTGTCAATCTGTTTCAAATAAGTAACCATCAAAGGAGGTTAATTTGTGTCTCATACAACCACATAACACTGAAGATGTATTGAACCTTAACTCGCTCCGATACTAATTGAAGGACCGAACAAGCGAATAGGGGAGGGGGGGGGGTTGAATGGGGGCTATTTGAAATTTCTCTTGAAATGGTCGTTGTCCTAAATGAACCCCAAAATGCGAAAACTCACATGGATGTTCTCAATGATGATGGACGAACACAACAGAACACTCACCACAATAGGAGACACTCCAAGAATAAAAAATGGCACTCAACCTCGATAGATTCAAGGCAAGAGCGCAAACCAAAATCACCCATATACCAACTAGTGATTTGATGACTTGGAAAAGTTCTTGGGTAGCATTACTAGTATTAGTCAATGGAGTACTGGAACAGATCAAAATCCAGCCTAAATTACTCATCAACAAGGATAAAACTGTGGAGTGAGCTCAAAGAAAGTAAAAATGAAGCATAAGCAAATGTTGATGAATGGGCCTTAGCTTGAAGGTTTCATGAACCTTCATCAAATTCAGTAAAACCCACTGGTTTACTAAAGTATGGTCGAATTGCAGGAATAGTGGATAAATCCGGAACAATTCTAACTGATTTGGTACTTCTTAAAACATCTTCACATAATTAATACTCTATCCATCCCAAATTATAAGACATCCCAAGAATTTTGGAGGGAGTATATGCAAAAAAATGCTCTGTGTCAACTATTTTTTTTTGTAAAAATAATTAAGCTCATGCTGATATGGTTTCATAGTAATAGAAGATGTCTCAAAATCATCACTTTTGGGAATTCATAGACTACAATGGGCGAAGGAAACTTGATGGACAGACGATCTGTTAGACCATGAGATCTTCTCCTTGAAAGAACTGATTAAAATCAGCACAATATAAATTAATAATCTTAAAATCAGTACAATTAATTGCATGCACATGAGTCACATGCATGTATGAATTGGAGCTAGACAACTAATTTATGGAAAGAGTGACGCTCTAGGACCAAATCATCCATAGGAAAGCAGTATCGATCTGTAAACATTTGTGCTCGTGCAACAACACACTACAGGAAAACGGCAAGTTGCCGAGTGCTAAATTAGTTACCGAGTGCAAGATATCGGGCACTCGACAAAAAAAAACACTCGGCAACTATTTAAATGCCGAGTGCTTGGTACTCGGCAAAAAAAAAACATTCGGCAACTTAATTTTTTTTGCCGAGTGCCAACTCTCGGCAAAAAAATACACTCGGCAACTCGGCAACTCGGCTAACGCCATCCTGCTCCGTTTAAGTTGCCGAGTGCCAGCCGTTTGGCACTCGGCAACTAAATTTTAGTTGCCGAGTGCCACACTCGGCAGTGGCACTCGGCACCGTAGGCACTCGGCAGCTTAAATTAAGTTGCCGAGTGCCAACCCTAGGCACTCGATAACTTAATTATTTTTTTTGTTTTTTGTCTCCTAACTTTTTGTGTGTGTTTAGTGAACTATTGTAAACAACATGTTCAAATTTGGAAGCCTTTCATTGCTTTTTGGTATTTTTCCTTAGTTTATTTTGTTTTTTTTCAATTTTCCCGCTGAATCTTCGTTTGAACTGCAGGTGCATGAAATAATAGATTTCTTTCGTTGTAAAAATGGTAGGCTTGTTTGTTAGTGTAAATGATGGTTAAATCCATGGTCTGTCTCGATAGTTCGATCAACGTGCTTACGGGACAACGTTGCCAACTTCGGTGCTTCTAGTTTTTTAATTATATTAAATGCAAACAAATTCCAAAAATCACAAAACTTGAGCACGTGTCATGATATCATGTGCGTATGTTGTGGTAAAAATTTGAAAAAGTTTCGAGCACGTCGTCACGTACGTTATTCACAAATCTCAAAGTCCACATATGATATCACTTGTTGATGTTCCCGGACGGGTATGCGACGAATTTGAGTCGGGGAGTGAACTTGTCCACTATGCGGGTCTTAGGGATGAAAAGTCATGACTACCACATATGGATTGAGCGGCTCCTTCCCGTGATGACCCTGGGATACGTGCCCGAGCATGTGTGGCGCATGCTGGCAGAGTTGAGCTATTTCTTCCGTCAGCTTTGTGCCAAGGAGTTGTCTCGGGACATCATTGCTGACGTGGCACCTGTGTTGCTCTGCAAGCTGGAGAAGATCTTCCCATCCGGATACTTTGTGGCGATGCAGCATATGATTTTGCACCTACCTTACGAGGCACGAATGTGGGGGCCCGTGCAGGCCCGTTGGTGCTATATGATCGAGAGATGTCTAAAGATTCTTCGGAAAAAGTATAGAAATAAAGCCAAAATCGAGGCTTCCGTGGCAGAGGCATTCATTCTGGAGGAGGTGTCAAACTTCACAACAACATACTATAAGGATAACCTTCCCAGTGTGCACAATCCCCCACCTCGTTACAATGCGGATGAGAGTTCATCGAACCTCAACCTTTTCAAAGGGCAACTCGGCAAGGCAAGCGCACCGGGCACCAAGACCTTAAGGAATGATGAGTGGCGCATTATCATGCATTACGTGTTGTTGAACCTTGACGAAGTGAAGCCTTATGTGCAGTAAGTTCTCAATGAGCTTATTACATACGTCGTCACTATCCTCCATGTATCCAACTTCCTTGTCTCTTGTTTTTTCAGGGAATTTCTAAATATATACTGGAGAGGGAGTAGTGCTCCTTCCCCTCAAGAAGAAGATAACCTTCTCAAACATGGCAAACCCGATTTCATTTCCTTGTTCGATACGAAGGTATCTGGTTGAATCTTTGACATCTCACTTTGCTCCTAAGAGCGACTAATGTAACTATCTATCCGGCCTCACCTTGCAGGCTCACAAAGATAGGGACATGAATGTTGAGTTGAAAGGGCTCGCGAAAGGGTTCGCCTATAAGGTCAAGACATTCAACGTTTATGATGTGAATGGCTATCAATTTCACACAAGAAACTATGAGGAGAGTCGGCCCAATCGGAAAACCACAAATACCGGAGTTCGTACGCCCGACACCGATGAGCGCGACTACTACGGCATAGTAGAAGCCATATACGAGCTCTCCTTTCAGTGTCGCAGATGTCCTAATCCAGTAGTATTCAATGTCCATTGGTTTGATCCTAATGTCACGAGAACATCTCCTGAGATTGGACAAGTCGAAATTCGACAAGATTCTATCTATCAAGGAGAGGATGTCTATATTGTGGCTCAACAGGCCACACAAGTCTATTATCTCCCATGGGCGTGCCAAAAAAATCCCAATCTTATGGGTTGGTACATTGTGCAGTTGGTATCGCCGCATGGTAAATTGCCTGTCCCAAACGATGAGGATTACCACTTTGACCGAAACGCAGAGGAGTTCTATCAATCAGAGGGGCTAGAAGGGAGGTTTGACATAGACATGTTTGGCCTAATGGGCATGGAAGTTGACAATGACATTGATCGAGATGATGGATATGAGGACGAGGGAGAAGAGGTGCAAGATGTGGAAGACTTAGAAATGCTTGAGCGGTTAAACTTAGGCGTTGGCAATGATGACAACGATGGAGATGAGGAAGAGGTAGAAGAAGTGCAATATGATAGTGATGACGACACCTATGATCCAGCAGCTACTGATCATGAAGAATATTTCTAATTAATGTAATACTATATTATTATTATTATTGCAATTATGTTTGGTTCATTTTGCATCTCTTTATAAGTATTTGTAATTAATTGTACTAATTGGTTTACTCTTTGAAATTGCAGGCACTCAACGACCTCTACGCGACGCCGCCCGCTTCTGCCGCCGAGGCCGCGGCGCCCGCAGTGGAGGCCTCGCAGGCGAGGAGATCTCACGGCCGACCCCGCGGCCGGGGAGGCCGCGACAGAGAGGGTGCGAGGCCGACTGTGGAGTCGGCTCCCACACCGACGGTGGAGCAGGACCACCAGACCATGGACGAGGACGACCAGGCGGCCGGACTCCACACAGGCGGCGGTGACGCCCCAGAGCAGGAGGTAGGAGAGGGCTCTACCTCCTCATCGTCAGCCTGGTTGCGTGGGCCCGCGAGGCTCCCTCAGCGCCCGATCCTACCTCTCCACCGCCTGGTGATTCGACCCTTGGGCGACGAGTAAGTATTATTTCAGTACTATTTTATATGAAGTATTGAAAATCGAACTACAGACTAACATGTTTTGTTAATGACTCTTGCAGCAACTGGGTAATTATGTCCGGACAGAAGAGCCGTCAAATCAATAGCATCCTTGGCCTTCTAATTCGGTAGCACTACCCTGGACTGGTCGAGTTCAACGGGGTGACGCAGCCGCCCTGGTCGTGGGCCCACTTCTACGCCGCTGAGGACAACGACCACGGATCCGTTGCGGGGCGGATCAAGGCCGAGTTCTGGGTGAGTCTTCATCGCACTAAATTTGTCAAACCAAATGCATTCATTGGCCGTTCTTGATATAATGAAACGATACATGATGTTTGTATGCAAGACTTCTTCACGTGCGAGCCTGTGTACGAGGAAAAGGCGGCACAAGTGCAGGACAAGGTCTGCAAGGCTCGACTCGGACACCTCTACCACGAGACGCGACTCCAGTGCATTATCAACCACCGCACCGACGTCTTTTGCGAGAAAGTGTCGAAGAGCGAGGCCAGGGGCATGACGCTTACCAGGGAGGAATACGAGTTGGTAAGTATGAAACATCAATACTACCACCCTACATGATTGGTATATTCTGACGTATCATTAACTTGATGACATGCAACGATGTCCTAATTGGTGCGCCAGGCACCCCCTCTACTGGGGCGGTATTGTGGACAGGCGACTCTCGCCTGAGTGGGCTGAGAAGAGTGCGATCTGTCGTGACTGCCGCCTGCAAATGATTGGGACCGCACACCACCAGGGCAACCAGAGCCTCTCCCAGTACGCTTCGAACTGAGTAATCTTCTTTGTGTTTTCATCTTAATTTTTTTATTACAACTATCAATTCTCATTACTTCTAATCATCTTTATGTTTTTCTCGCAGTCTGGGTTGCACCAAGGCCAGGAGTGCAACGACTTCATGACGTACAGCCTGGCACACAAGGGCAAGACGACGGACCCCGACAACACCTACAACCCAGTGCACCCGCCCGAGAAATACACCAACCCCAGCGCCCACAACAAGGTTACCGAGTACGTCTCGGCGGCTCGACTCCAGCATGGGGAGGCCTTCGATCCGGCCACCAAGCCCCTGGACGCAGAGATCGTGATGAGGCTAGGAGGAGGGAAGCAGCACGACCACTACTGGATGGCGAACAGCGCGCTCGACTCCGCTTCTATTCCCAACCTTGCGGACCTTCGGGCAAGGAGCACGAGCTCGTCCCTCCCCATACGCCTCGGTAGCTGAGCTCATAGCAGCAGATCTCGGATCTTACGGTTAGTACTCGTTCATTGCTTTTACGCATCTACCTTGCATTTGCATTGTTTAAACATTGTGGGTGGCCTGTTGCAGGCCAACGTACGGAGGTTGGAGGCGGCGCAGGAGGCGGCGCTGCTGCAGGCGACGCGGTTGGAGAGGGAGGCACATGAGAGGGAGAGACAGTTGGAGAGGGAGGCTATACAAGCCCAGAGGGCGGCCGAGGAGCAGAGGCTGCAGGACATGTTTAGCTTCATGGCCAACCTTAGTGCAATTGCAGGTGTGGTCGTGTCAGAGTTGCTTCTCCGTCCAATTATGTCTGTGGCTCCTCCTCCACAGTCTATTGTTTTCGGGACACCGGTAAGTATGTCTAGTGGTTTATTCCTAGCATTTGTGCTAAATAATTAGTTGACGAGTGTCAGATTTCGGGCACTCGGCAACTAGTCCGTCAAGGTTGACGGCCCAATTTTAGTTGCCGACTCGACAATTTAGTTGCCGAGTGCCCGAAATCTAACACTTGACAACTAAATTAATTGCCGACTCAGCTTCTGCCGAGTGCGGCACTCAACAACTTAGTTGTCGAGTGCAAAAGGCTAGTTGCCGAGTGCTTGCCCGGTTTCCTGTAGTGACATGACAACTGACAGGACGACTGTTGTGACACTGGTGCCTATCAGCGGTCGACCTCGGCGATGGTGTGTTGTCCTCGGCCTTGTGCAGCGTGGCTTGCAGGAGGACAGGCCGATGAGGATGTTGGCGGTGGGAACTCGCTGCATGCATGGGCCGCTCGTGTCAAGCGGGGGCACCGGCCGGG
>CM039133.1:45607986-45823340 GCA_022036555.1 Microstegium vimineum
AGTATGTAATTGCAACTTCAATGTACTATGAGTTGCCATCATGATTACGATACAATTGCAACTTGGCGGAAGTAATTGGAACAGATCTGATCCAGTGTAACTGGACATGATGTAGTTGCAACCTGACGTGATACAATTACAACTAGAGTCGACCCAGTTGCAATTGGGCAACAGTTGCAAAACTGACGCGATCCAACTACAACTAGAGTCGGCCCAGTTGCAATTAGGCAATACCAATTGCAATATGACGCGATCCAATTACAACTAGAGTCAGACCAGTTGTAAATAGATAAGAAACAGTTGGACGCGATCCAATTACAACTAGAGTTGGGCCAGTTACAACTCGACAAAAAACAAATTACAATTAGACAAGAAACTAGTTGCAATAATCAGGGTGAGTGCATTCTCTATAGAAAATACACTCAGGTGCATAATAGATATACAGTATATATATATATATATATATATATATATAATATATATATATATATATATATATATATATAATGCAACCTGGCGTACAAGGCACGACACACACCCGGCGCCAATGCCACGGGGAAACAGAACACCAAGCAGACAACAAAGCACACACAAAGCCAGCGGAAGCGAAAAATGTAGCAGGCCAGCCGGGAATGCATGGTTGGTGGATCGAATATGATTGGTAGCCTTTCTTTATTACCTGCAGGAGAGGAGAGCGATCGAGTGAGTGGTCACGTCTCAAAATAGATGACGTTATGGGATATGTACATGTCAAAATTTTATAAAAGTATACTCAACGATCTATCAACGACGATACTATACTCAACGATCTATCTAACGACGATACTAATTATGTATTATAAATATTATAATTGTTTTTTTTATATAATTGGTCAAAGTTTAAAAAAACTAACTTTTCCGTAAGTGAGAATGACATCTATTTTAGGACAGAGAAGGTATACATTACGTGCTAATAAATACTCCTTCGGTCCCAAAATAGATATGTTATGGGATACGTGCATAAGTTTATATAAAATACGTACAATATTTATATCTTTAAATAAATTTATTATGAAAGTATATTCAACGATCTATCTAATGATACTAATTATGTATTATAAAATATTATTATTTCTTATATATATAGTTAATTAAAGTTTAAAAAAACTGATTTTTATCGGAGAAAAGAGAATGACTTATATTTTATATTTTGAGATAGATCGAGTATATTACTATCTTCCATCGTCGATATATGTATGGTATGTATGAAGGTGGGGAGGGACGGTGACGATTTCCACACCTGAGTAGAGAGCCCCTGATCATGGTCTCCTTATAATGCCGCGAGTGGATCGGCTTGTAGCACCTGGACTGTGCATAGTTCCCCCAATTGAGATTGCCCCACCATTCCTCCTCACACTCGCAACTCACCACCTGGTTGTCGTCAACAGTGGGCAGTTGCATGAGGCTCCAGCAGCCTCTGATTTTGACGGTCTCGAGGTTGGGCGCATATACTATGCTCGCCTGCAGGTTGTTGGGCTCGTCGTCCTCCACTTCAATCAGTGGCGATGCCGCTACTATTCCATACAGCTTGGGGAGCTCGTGAAGGCAGAGGTTCTTCAGCTTGGGAAGCTCGACCGTCGGCAATATAGAGAACTCTGTGTACCATGTCATAGTGAGTCAATAAGACATCTTGAACAGTAGGGTGGCAAACCTAGAATTTTGCGAAAGCCTGTGCCACACAAATATTTTTACATGCAATTCATAAAATCTACTCCCTTCACTCCATTCCAAAGTATAAGACATTCCAAAAACCTTATAGAGTCAAAGTATATTCTTAAATTTAACTAAAATTATATAGAAAATAATAAATATTTAAGACATCTCGAATAGGTATACTATGAAAATAGAATTGACGAAAAATCTAACGATACTTAATTGACATCATAAATAGAATTGTGTATCGAAAAATCTAACGTATCATATAAGTTTGATCAAACTTGAGATACTTTGACTCATCAATATTTTTGAAATGTCTTATAATTTGAGATGGAGAAAGTATTTAACCATTCCGTAAACAATTATAAAAAATTGCTTCACAACTTTGGTACATACTAAATAGCGTAAGTCCTAAATTCAACTAGGTTCAAAAATTGCACAGAACACGTTATAAATAGTCAAAAACATTATTTAATAGTTCAAAATATGCATACAAGACTCTTACAAAACTATTAGATCTGCACAAAATATAATACAAATAGTTCAACACTATTTTAATAGTTAAAAAATAATATGCATAAAGCAATCTTAGAAAACTACTTTGTCTGACATATCCTTACAACACAATTTAGCAAGTACATCACACTCCACTAGGCTAGTACAATGCAAGTATGTCTGTATCTCGATACATATATATTCTCAATTCTTAGGATACTATGACCCTACATAGCTGAAACAATACAGATCCTATCATTTATATGAATTTTACAGAATCCCGATCCTACATTAACAACTTTTAAAATGTCTAAGTTGTGATAAAACAATATATGAAGTTGAGAGGCATTGAAAATTATGTGTCAATGGTCGGCAAGACGTACGTACAGTAGGAGGCAACACCTCAAGTCTACAATTAGTGGCTAGTAAATGGCAACATAACGAATTATTATGTTTTAGCCTTAATAGGTGGTTAGATTAGCTGGCCCACATGCCCATTAGTGATTTCAACCCCTTATATATATACTTCCTCCATATCATAATTAGATGACGTTTTGGACAAGCTTTGAGTCAAACATTAGGAATATATATATACTCCTTCCGTATCCTAATTAGATGACGTTTTGGACAACGGCACGGTCTCCCAAACACAATTTTAACCACTTGTTTTTACAAAAATATTTATAGAATAATAATATATGTATACTTTTATGAAAATATTTTTCAAGACAAATCTATTCATATAACTTTCACATTTGGAATCTCAACAACTTAAAAGTTATTGATGATTTATATTTCCATTGTTTGACCCAAAGCTTGTCCAAAACGTCATCTAATTAGGATACAGAGGGAGTATATATATATATATATATATATATATATATATATATATATATATATATATATATATATATATATAAGGAGACATATAATGAGAAACCAAGCAGGTTTAGGGTTAATCCCTTATCTCTTCTCTCTCCCTCCTCATTCTATGTGTCGCCCCCTTCTCTACCCTTCTTGCGCTGCCCTCTGCTCCTTCCCCTGAGCCGCCGCTGCCTCTCCCAGCCAGGAAGCCATCCTCAGCAGCCGGCCACCGCTCCAGCATGGGTTGAGCCGCCGCTGCAGTTCACCATCGTCTCTTGTTGCCCTAGATCGACCCCAGCCGATCCCTGCAGCCGCTAGGGAAATCCGACGTGTTACATCTGGTAGCCAGAGCCTCTGCAGTCAACTCCATGGAGAGCATATGTGACATTACCGATCATTGGTTGTATTCAATTTTGTTTGCCAACCAAAGGAAGAACATAAGTATGTACCACCCTCAAAACGGTCAATACTACCAACCATGGTTTTAAATGGCGGGCTATAGAAATTAGCGGAAGCTTGGCCAAAACGCTATAGCGGCGCTATTAGTGCGCTATTTGGTGCTATAGCGCGCTAATGAGCGTTGCGGTAGCTGCTTCTGGACGCTATTAGCGCGCTATTTCAACGCTATAGCGTGCTATTTTTTTTCAGTGCTACCAACCCCTCCATCAGATCCCATCTTGCCTCCTCCCCCAGCACCCCAATTGCAGTTCAGCAAGGATTTTCAGAAAGGAGAGCAAAAACAACCAAAGCTATCATCAAATTCCCACAAATTATCTTTCGCTAAATACAACGGGAACGATGAACCATCCCGGTGGCTGTACAAATGCAACAAATGTTATATTTCTCAGATGGGAACACCCTAACTTGGTTTATCAGATGTAGCTAGTGGAGGAACTTGGTTTATCAAATGTTATATTGCTGAGATGGGAACACCCTAAGGAGGAGGAACAAATGTAGCTAGTGGCCTTTCACCTGCATGGCAACAACCTAACTTGGTTTATCAAATGGGAACATGAAATTGGGCATCTCACATGGCCTCAATTCTCCCAGGCTATCGATAGACGCTTCGGTCCACCAATAGACCATAACCACCTTGGTGACCTAATTTACACCTATCAATAGGAGAATTGGCTATTATACCAATTGATTTCTCTTCACACTGACCAAGGTACCAGGGTTGTCTCCGGCCCAACAAGTCATGTTTTATACTGCAGGGTTGGCCTCACTACTGCAAATAGAAATACATCTTAAGCAACTACAAGATTTAGAATATGCAATAGCAATGGCCGGTAAATTTTATATATCAGGCAAATCTAGGGACTATTCAAACGCCTTACAACATGATAGCCAGGACATATATCACTCAATGTTGTTACCAGGATCACCAGCAACCAAACTATGCAAGTACAACTTTCCATTAACGACTGTGACTTCTTGGAATTACTAGATTCTGGGTCTACAGACAACTTCATTGATTCAGACACAACAAGCGACCTCCAGCTCCCATGGACACTTGAACCAAATTCTCTGAGTGATAGTAGCAAAAAAAGCTCGTATTTCTAATGTTGGCATATACAATAATCTCAGAGTGCAGATTGACACAAAAATCATTGATATTGACTGCTACAACATCAAATTGGGAGGATATGACTTAGTGCTACGGGTCAATTGGTTAAGCTCATTGGGTCCAATAATCTGGGACTTCAATACCCTCACAATGAAATTTTGGCGTTAGGGACATCACATAAGTTGGACTAGCTTGGGCAAATCGTGCCCTGATGAACCACATATTCACACATTGTCCCACTACAACATTGGAGGCACTATTGGCGAGTTTTGCACATCTCTTTTGGGAACCTCAAGGACCCAATGAAAGTGCAGTCAAGCCCTATTGTGGGTTTTAGTGTTGATGACCGCTTAATTAGAGAACTAATGAGATTTATCGAGTTGACAAGCAGGTAATGATAAAAAGAGGAACTCATAGAGATGGTGGAGATACCCCAAATTCATGTGGTGGTTGTCCAGCTCATAGATGTTTAATTCATTTATATTTTGAATATTGAGTTTAAGAAAGCCGTACTATTAAGGGGGATTCTAGAACTGTGTAGTCAAATGTTGAACCAGATGCTCAACCCTATACACTGGCATACACTCTGCTAGATCAGTTGCCAGTTCCAATCTCACATCCATCAAAACAACTGAGCTAGGGTGGTAGTGCCGCCCTTTAAGGTTGGCAGTGCTGCCCTTCAAATCCAGCATATTTTTCAGAGTATAAATACTTGTTGGAAAGCTCTCCATCTCACTACACAGATACCTCTTCATCTTCCTCGAATTCTGACTGTTGCAAATAGAGCTCTCTCTCCCTCTCTCACTCCATTGTTGCTCCCTTTGCTCCTCAAGCTCCCTCACCATTCCAACCAGCAAAGCTTGAGAGAAAAGGCAGCAAAACACTCATAGAGCGTAGATCTACTACTTACCAAAGTCTAAGAGCAATTGGTTCACGTTTGGCCGGTGGTTCTAGGGTTTGTTACCCTTGGAGTTTGCTCCTAGCCGGCTAGGCGTTGCCTTAGAGCTTGCCCCTCACTTGTGGCAACCTAGGGAGGTTTGTAAGACACTTGTGAAGCTAAGAGATTACCCCTCACTTCAAGGATTTGGTTCCTTGAATTGAGAACGAGGAGGAGTTGCAAAGCTCCTTGCTTTATTGGCCTAGCCTCAACAACGTGGACGTAGGCAAGCTTTGGTGGCGAGCTGAACCACGTGTCAAATCTTGTGTCTTGCGTGCTAGTCGCCTAGCTTACTTCTTGTTTTATCTCGTGCTAGGGTTTGTAGTTTCAATTTGAGCAAGAAACATTTTTCTGTGGTAACCAGTCTTCGAGCTAGCTCTTGAGCTGAAACTGTGGTAGTGTACTACTACTAGTATCCAATTACTTCATGTAAAAGTTCAATTCGAGAAGTTTATTTTCTAGAGGTCGGTAGTGCCGCCCTGGTAGGTCGGTAGTGCCACCTTGGTAGGTCGGCAGTGCCGCCCTGCATTCTAATTGCAGTTGAAATTGATTTTAAATAGGCCTATTCACCCCCCCTCTAGGCTTAATCCACTTCCATAGATCCTACACCTAAGTAAACCCACGTCTGTTAGACCTTACTGCTATCCGCACCTCCAAAAGACTGAATTGGAAACACAATGTCAACATATGCTAACACAGGGAATCATAAGGTACAAAAATTCTCCATTTTTATCACCGGTAATTCTTGTAAAACAACATGATGGATCATGGCGCTTTTGTGTGGACTATTGAGCCCTCAACGATAACACTCTCAAAGAAAAATTCCCAATACCAGTCATTGATGAGCTACTCGATGAATTGGAAGGAGCCAAAATTTTCACCAAATTAGACCTATGCTCTGGATATCACCAGGTACGCATGCATCCAGATGATATTGAGAAAACAGCTTTCCAGACACATCACGGTCATTTTGAATTCCTGGTTATGTCATTTGGGTTGTGCAAGGCTCCTTCTACATTTCAAGCACTTATGAATGATATACTGGGTCCCTACTTCTGGAAGTTTGTCTTGGTTTTCTTTGATGATATCTTAATTTATAGGAAAACTTGGGACCAACACCTAGAGCACATTAAACAAGTATTTATAGTTCTTCAATTTAGCGCGGTATTTCTCAAACAATCCAAATGTTCATTTGGCCAAACTATAGTGGGATACTTACGCCACATGATATCAGATCAGGGGGTGTCAGTCCACCTCAAGAAAATATAGGCGATCGCTTCGTGGCCTCAACTAACTATTGTGAAACAAGTCAAAGGATTTTTGGGATTGGTAGGATACTACATAAAATTCATCAAAGATTTTGGGACCATCGTCCGACCTCTGACGCAACTACTAAGAAAGGATTGTTTCATGTGGTCAAAATTGGCAACAACAACATTCGACCAACTCAAATATGTTCTCTCATCAGCACCAAGTACTAACTACCTGACTTTGATAAACCATTCATTGTGGAATGTGACGCCTCTTCTGTGGGAGTTGACATTATGTTGCATCAGGGCGCCAGACCGACAACCTTCTTTAGTCACATGATTGGTCCGCAACATGATAAATTAGTTGCTTATGAAAGAGAATTAATTGGTCTGGGGACAACAGTTAAGCACTAGCGACCTTACTTATGGGACCACACATTTATCATCAAATTAGATCATTACAACTTGAAATACATCATGGACCAACGGTTGTCAACAATACCACAACATCAATGAGTGGGCAAATTACTAGGATATGACTTGTGAGTTAAATGTAAACTAGGCAAACACAATATAGTGGCTGATGCCTTGTCCCGACACGAGACTATGGAACCATCACTAATGGCACTATCAGAGATTCAATACCCAATATTCGACCACCTAAAAGAAGAAGTGTCCAACAATAAGGAGGTCGCCCAAATTGTTACCGCCATCAACACCAGGCACCTTGCGCCTTCGTGGAAAGCGAAGGACAACCTCATTTTATATAAGTGACGGGTACATGTTCTTGCATCTTCTCAAATTCTTCAAGATATACTTCATTATATTCATGATGCTACACATGAAGGTTCTGAAAAATACTCCATAGATTCATGTTGACTTTTCACACACCCAAAGCTAAGCAAACAATTCAACAATTGGTTAGTAATTGCTTGATATGCCAATGCAATAAAATGGATCATCTACATCCGACTGGATTACTACAACCCCTATCAATACCAGATCAAATTTGGGAAGATTCTCCATGAACTTTATTGAGGCATTACCAAAGGTGGGAGGTAAATCAGTCATTCTCATAGTGGTGGATCATTTATCCAAATCCTTTCACTTTATTCCATTGGCACCTCATTAGCAACCACGGTAGCTCATACCTTCTTTTTGGACATAGTTTGCCTCCATGGGTTACCTCGTTCGATTGTTAGTGATAGGGATGGTCTTCACCAACAGGTTTTGGAAATAGTTATTTTGGCTATCAGTAGTGAAACTGCAAGTAGTGAAATTGCAGATGACATCGGCTTACCACCCACAATCTGATGGTCAGTCAGAGGCAGTTAATAAAATTATTAACATGTATCTTCGGTGTCTCATTGGTGACAAACCCAAAGACTGGATAAGATGGCTACCTTGGGTGGAGTTCTGTTATAACACGACATATCACCAATCCATCAAAACAACACTGTTTAAATTGGTTGATGGAAGGGTTCCTCCACATTTAAAATTATGAAGTCCAGGTGATGCTATAGTCGTCAGTTAATGACCTTCTATCAGAGCGTGGCCGTTTTCTCGAGCAAACAAAACTATGGCTTCAACAATCTCTTGAATACTACAACAAGCATTATGTCCACAAACATACTATTCTCTATTTCAATATAGGGGATTGGGTATGGCTCAAGCTGATGACTAGGACAACAGTGGAAATCTGCACAATCCGTACAGGCAAGTTAGCTCCTAAATACTTTGAGCCATTTCAAGTCGGCGAATGCATCAACTTTGTGGCTTAACACCTCCATCTACCTGCCAATGCTCGGATTCATAATGCCTTTCATGTGAGCATGCTCAAGAAATACAATGGTCCAAAAGCCACAATACCAGTGGAGTTACCAACAATACACAAGGGAGCAACTGTTGGTATCTAAAATGGCGGGGGTCTAGACAGCCAACGAGTAAATTTCTAAGCGTGTCGGAGATCGGATGGTTGCGCTAGGATGACACAAGGATGTATACTGGTTCGTGCACGAACGCCCTATGTCCAGTTTGCTGCAAGGTCGTGTTACCCAGCGCGGGGGTGCTCATAGAGGGGAGCTACAAGAAGTGGAAAGAGGGAAGCAGGTTCCCAGGTCTCGTGCGTATGAGATTCTTGATTCTGGTGTGTGTTCGCGTGAATGCGAGTGAGCGTGTGTGAGTAGAGTGTCGAGAGAGAGTTATGAAGGTCCACTCTCCCCCTTTATACATAGGGGGATATGGAGGAGTACAGTCTGGAGAGAGAGAGATGACGTGGGCCTGGTACGGGCTACTGACTTGGGGGCGCCTTGGACCTCTATTCGCCTTCCTTCCCGGGGAAGACTACGCCTGTAGGCACGCCGTCCGGGTCCTGTTCATCCTTGGTGGGGTTGTAGCCATGCGCCTGGTAATCGGGAACGTCACTATTTCCTGATCAGGGCATGGGCGGAGGTTGGCAGCACAGGGCCAGGCACCCCCGCATTCCGTCGTACAGGGCTGAGGACGCCCTGATCCCTATTCAAATGTCCGTCGGGAGCATGGTATGCGTCAATCGCGGTTAGGAAGCACATGGACTTGTACCGCAGGGAATACATAGGGGCAGGCATGGCGGTTCATGCCTTGGTACCCCATCCCTAAGGACAAGCAGCACTGTGAACCTTTTGACTATAGGCTATGGCGCCCGAGTCGGCCGTGGAGACAGTGCCCTTGGAAGAGGATAAGGTCGTTGGGTGGCGCCACACTAGCTCGGGCGAGGCGGCGGTGCCCCCGAGGGTTTGTCCATCACGGATGACGTCGCCCTTGGTCGGACGAGGCGGAGGGGTCTCCGAGGGCGGGCGCACCACAGGTGACGTTACCCAGGCTCGGGCGAGGCGGAAGGTCCCCGAGGGCAGATGGCGCCACGGGTGACGTCACCCGAGCTCGGACGAGGCGGAAGAGCTCCCGAGGGAGAGATGTTGTCTTGGTTGGTTGATGCGGAGAGCCCCCGAGGGTAATGATATCACCCTGGCTCGGGCGAGACGGAGAGCCCTCGGGGATGGTTTTATTTTCGCGAAGCGCGGTGTTAGGGTACCCTATTCTCAGGTATCTGATAGTAGCCCCCGAGCCTGCGATGCAGTGACGGGACTGCACCGGAGCCTTCTAAGAGCATTTGTGGTGGTTGGATAAGTTTTTGGATTCCTAGTGGGTGCGTGCGAGCGAACCCGCCGGGTGTAGCCCCCGAGGCCTTAGGAGAAAGGGTTTTTCTCCTAAGGGCTTATTCGGTCGAGCCTACAGTGTTTGACCCTTCGTCCTCCTTACGGGGCAAGGAGAAAAAGAGGACTGTTCCATACGCACGGAGTCAGAGCCTTGCTTGCACGCTTGCCCTACCACAGGGTGCACTGTCAAACTTCGAATGGTGTGCTTCGACGCGATGAGTCGGCGTTGCACTGCGCGACCACTTGATTGCGGAGTCAAGTGGACAGATCGGTGCCGTGCGGTCACCCGAAAAGCCTGTCGATGCCCCTTGTCGGTCCAATACGGGTGCGCCGTGTTTTTTTTGTTAGGGTACATCACGGGATGCCGCTCCCTGTTGTTCAAACTTCGAACGGCGAGCGCTGAACCTTGGGACTGTTTGGCCATTTATAGGCCCGCCGCTGAAAGGTCCTTGTGTGATTTTGGTAATTGAGTGACAACTTAGGTGAACTAATATGTGTTTAAGTGATATATACATAGGAAATTAGTTCACAGGTGATTGTGTGATGAAGGAGCTAAATTGCACATGAGACATGACATGGAGTCATGTGATCAAGGTGGAGAAGATCAAGATGAGGCTTGGCTTGATGGACCGGTTGCAAGTGTGAAGGGCAAGCGGGTGATGCTTGGCGCCGATGGACCGATGCAACGGTGAAGAGCAAGTGAGGTCAAGATCGATGAACCAACACGGTCACGTGATGATATGAAGTGGATCATATCATTTGGTGATAGGTTGGTGCATGTGTTGCATCAACATTGGAGAAGGAGATGAAATGGAATGCACAAGACAAAGGTATAACCATAGAGAATTTCATTTCACCGGTCATAGGTGTGTAGAGAAGTTTATGACCGGGTTTAGGATATATAGCCATACTATCAAGAGGAGCAAACTTGTTTGCATATCGGTTATCTAGTGCCACTTGAGCGATCTAACTTTGCGATGCATTAGGATCGAGTGGCGTGGTGAGAGCAAGTGAAAATCCTTTGAAAATGATTGTGAAAATGCTAACACACATGCACATGGTGATGTACACTTGGTGGTGTTGGCACATTTGCAAAGGAGGAGGTGTTGGAGTTGAATTGAATCAACTTAGAGAAGAGAAAAATGTTTTTCGGTATGCTCCTAACACTAGCATGGATCTTGGAATGAAATACTGCTTTGATTCATTATGATATGGATGAAATGGAGCTGAGGGGTGTGTAGGCCTCTGAGTTATCTTTCCAAAAAGTCCAAGATCATCTAAATCGGAGTTCAGAGCTAAGAGATACGAACGTTTTCGTGTGGTCTACGCTGATCCGGACGCAGCAGTCCGGACACACTATGCACTCCGGACACAACGTCTCTGTAGGTCTGGACGCGTCTGTAGCACTCCGGACGCAGCGTCTCTGTAGGTCCGGACGCGTCTGTATTGGTCCGGAGCTGCACTGTTCATAGCGTCCGGAGCCGTCTAGAGAGCCGTTAGAGAGGGGGGGGGGAAACGACTAGTTTTCCCCCTCCCTCTATAAGTAAACTTGGTGGCTGTCGTTGGCCGGTTGCTGAGCACCCTAGGGCCTTTGTGGCTTGTGTTGGTGTGCTTGAGAAGCCCTCTAACTTACACACACTTGATAGAGTTCATCCGATTGTGTGAGAGAGCGATTACTAGTGCGTTGCTTTGAGAGATAGTTTCGTGTGGCACTAGGTGATCGTGTTGCAAGCTCATGGTGCTTGTTACTCTTGGAGGTTGCCACCCCCTAGACGGTTTGGTGGTTGTGGCTCCGTCGAAGCACGCAAGAAGCTTGTGTGTGGCTCCAGAGAAGTGCTTTGTGAGGGGCATTGTGCTCGCCCGACGGGAGATCGCGAAGAGCAACTCTAGTTGAGCGTGTCATTGAGCTACCCTCACTTGTGGGTAGATTCTTGCGACGCCCGAGTTAGTGGGCTAGGCTTGTGAATGCATATTAGCCGCTGAATCACCAAGGGAGTGGTCGACACAACGGGGACTAGCTTGGTGGCGACCAAGTGAACCTCGGGAGAAAAATCACCGTGTCGACCTTGTACATCTTCTTGGTGGTTTGCATTCTCCAAATCACTAGCTTGTATTTACTTATTCATACTTGTGCTAGTGTTTAGTTGTTGCTCTTGTAACTAATTTAGCTTGTGTAGCTTGCCTAGTTACCTTCTGGCTTGTGTAGCATAGAAGTATCTCTTGCGTGGCTAATTGGCTTGTGTAGCCTTGTTAGTCACATTGCTTAGTTTGTGTAGCTAAGTAAGTTGAGCTCTCTAGTTGACTTGTGTAGTCTTGCTAGAGAGCATTGCTAGCGAGCTTAGGTGCTTTGTGCTTCGCTTACTAGTATGTGTAGGAGCTCCCGGTGTGCTTAGAGTACTAGTTGCTTAGGTTTGTGTGACCTTGCAACCTAGACTTGTTTAGGTGAGCTTCCTAGCTTGGCACCTTAGTAAGCCCAATTAGTATACTTTGCTAGGTGCTTGAGTTATACATAGAGGGGTGTAGTCTTGGCTAGACCGATAGTTTTAATTCCGCATTTGTTTCGGTTAGCCGCTGCGCTTAAGTTTTAGAAAAGAATATTCACCCCCCTCTAGTCCGCCATCTCGACCCTACAGCCGCAACCCCTCAGAAACGGACATTGGCGCGCAGTGTGGTTTAATTGGGGGAGGCAAGCGTTGTAGCTTCATGGGCCGGTTGCCGCGTGGGTGCCCATGGCAGGCTATAAATAGGGGCAGCCGCCTGCGAGAGAAGACGCACAATCTCACAGCATGGCTTGCCCCATTTTATTCCTCCGAGGCCTCGTCGAAGATACCCTTGAGCCACCCTGGCGAGCGGTCTTTTGAGTGTACACCGAGTTCAAGGGAAGTTCTATGTAGGGAGCGCCATTATCTCGTGTTGTTGGGCGGGGGAGATTAGGGGAAGCCCTGCGGTATGCGCAGTTTTCCCCGTCATCTCGTCTCGCGAGACGGTGGTGCTTCCTCATCGTCTCCCTTCGCGTGGGACCTAGGATGCGTCTTCTAGAAAGACTGCGCGGTCCTCCCGCGCAGCCTTCCAAGCCAGACATTCCTTGGCCCTACTGGTGGCGACGCCACTGCCGGGAGATGGTGGACCTACAAGCCGGCGTGTTCGGTCGTGCTGGCATGGGGACGTGACAGCGTCGTCCTCTGAGGCCCTAGAAGTCAAGCAGGCATCACCCGTGCTTGGGCACGGGGTTGTCTTGATCATGTAGCACTTGTGTAAGCACAGGTGCCGCATGCCCGGTTGAGCTTCGTGGTGGTGGTCCTGAAGGCCTATCGGTGCTGGTGAAGGTCCTCCCAAAGCCAGCGGGACATCACCGAACCGGCGAGTACTCCTCGGTGTGGCACTCGAAGTGCGACCCGAAAAATGCTTGACCAACTCGCCATGCCCCTGTCTGGTAGCATAGTCGACCGCGCAGGTCTTGGAGGTGGTGGTGTCGTCGCTATTTTGTCCTAGGAGACGAAACAACGACGGTTGGCTCGTTGGGGGTTTGCCTGATAGGCAGCCCTCGGAGTGGTGCTACCAGTGTGAACAAGGCATTAGATGCCTGCCCTATTTTTCTTCCCTTTGGCCCTCAGTCGGGATCCCCCTTCAGTCCACCTTGTAATTGTTTTGGTGTCTGATGATTGGGTTTAGCCCTCATGACACTTGAAAAGCGTGTAACCCCTGCAAGGATTAGAGTAAAAGAATGGAATGTGTGTTTGGCGTTTACCTGTGTGGACCTCTGACGCGTGAGGTTTATGTGTCCACCTTTTTCTCACCTGGTTGCGAGAACCGTGGTGAAGCGCGATGCCAGCCCCCGGGTCTCTACCCGGAGTAGAGAAATCGTCTTGGGACTGTATCGTCTTTTATACGTTCCCCATGCATCTCTCCGCAAGAAGGGGGAATGTGAGCCGAACCATGCTATCCTCGAGGCGGACGAACCATGGATGCTCGTCGAGCTGATACCGGGAAAATTTGAGTGGGGTGTTGGTTCCCATTCGATAGGGTTCCGACTAGTGGCCCATGTCGTGGCTCACCCCATATCGGTTTCATCTAGTACCCAGGTCCGTTCGTTGGGTCCCAGGGGCTCGGTGCCTTCCTCCGGGGAATACCATGAACCAATCATCCGTAAATAACAGACTCAAATATGAAACCTAGAAATGACCTTAGCATCCGATTGCCAGGTTGATGACCGCTAGTGTGTCCATTTCCTATTCGCCCTCGCTCTGTTGTCCTGAGTCGGCCATTTTGAACCCCGTTGGGTCGGACTCCGTATCTTTGGACCGTAGTGGGTTGTCGGGGCGTCTATAGCCCTTATCCCTTTGTCTTACCTGGGCCCATAGGCCGTCCCCATTGGTGGCGGTGTGTAAGCGTATGTCCAGTCTCTGCATACGTCAGCTGAACTAGATCAGAGGTCGGTCTGAGCCCTGTTTACGCTTGAGGGTAAATGTGGCCCTGGCCCTGGGTGATTTTCGCCGGTTGTGCGCTCTCTGGTGTCCCTGCGAATATCAGAATTTTTTTTTGCGAACGGGGAGAGAGTCCGAGCGGGAATGGTGTCGGAGCGAGTGGCGATGGCCCACGGGAGGAGGTAGGACGAGAGGCAAGATTTTTTGAAAAAACCGAGGGAAAGCAACCCCTTGCCCAACCCCCGAGTGAGACGTGAACCCGTGAGTTGGGGGCGCGTCTTGCTTAGCGTTCGGGCTGCTTGCCGCTTGCGTCGTGTATATCAGATCTTTTTAAAGGAAAGATACATGCGTATACATATGATTCGGGGGGGGGGGGAGTACTTAGGGATAGAAGCGGCGTAGCTTTTTGATGTCCCAGGCGTTGGAGAAGACTTGGTTGTCCGGTCCTATGGTGGCGATCTTGTAGCTTCCTAAGCGGAGGACCTCCGCCACGACGTACGGCCCTTCCCACGGTGGCGTGAGCTTGTGCTTGTCTTTGTTGCTCTGATTGAGCCGAAGCACCAGGTCGCCGACGTTGAACTCGCGCTTTCGGACGCGACGCTCATGGTACCTTCTCAGGGCCTGCTGGTACTTTGCCGAGTGTAGGAAGACGATGTCCCTTGCTTCGTCTAGCTAATCCACGGTGTCCTCCATGTTCGCTTGGTTGCTTTCTTCGTCGTAGGCCTTCACCCGCGGCGAGCCATACTCTAGGTCGGTTGGGAGCACGGCCTCCGCCCCGTAGAGCATGAAGAAGGGGAAACCACCGATGGCTCTGCTTTGAGTCGTCCTGAGGCTCCAGAAAACGGCTGGGAGCTCCATGACCCAACGGCCTCCGAACTTTTTGAGCCGGTTGAAGATTCTCTGCTTTAGCCCGTGCAAGATCATCCCGTTAGCACGCTCGACCTGCCCGTTTGTTTGGGGGTGCGCGACGGCCGCCCAGTCTACATGGATTTGACTCCTGTCGCAGAAGTCCAGGAACTTTTTCCCCGTGAACTGGGTGCCGTTGTCAGTGATGATTGTGTTGGGCACTCCGAACTGATGTATTATGTTCGTGAAGAATAGGACTGCCTTCTCTGACTTGATCTGGGAAAGGGGGCGCACCTTGATCCATTTTGAGAACTTGTCGATGGCGACAAGCAAGTGGTCGAAGCCCCCGGGCACCCTGTGTAGGGGTCCTACTAAGTCCAAACCCCAGACCGCGAAAGACCACGTGAGGGGGATGGTCTGTAGTGCCTATGCGGGCAGGTGAGTTTTCTTGGCGTAGAATTGGCTACCCTTCGCAGGCACGCACTACCTCCGTGGCGTTCTCTACGGCCGTTGGCCAGTAGAAGCCTTGGCGGAAAGCCTTTCTGATGATCGTGCGGGGGGCCGCGTGGTGCCCATAGTCCCTTGCGTGTATGTCCTCCAGCAGGCTCACACCCTGCTCAGTGGGGATGCAACGTTGCAAGATCCCAGTTGGGCTGTGCCTGTAGAGCTCTTGGTTGATAATGATGAAGGACTTAGCGCGTCGTGCAATGCGGTGTGCATTGTTTCTGTCAGCTGGGAGATGCTCCCGGATTAACCAGTCTAGGATGGGGATCCTCCAGTCGGGAAGGGGATCGTCGTTGCCGGTTGGTGTGTCGTCTGCGACGCTTTGTGCTTCTTTGACGTCCATGACCTCCGCCGCGGGTGTCTTCGGGGCATCGACCTCGGGATCCGCGCGTCAGGCGACGGATTGCTTGTGGAGGTCGCTGGCGAAGAATCCAGGTGGAACAGCCCCCGACCAGAAGCCAACTTTGCGAGCTCATCTGCCGCCTCATTGTACTTTCTAGCGATGTGGTTGAGTTCTAGGCCGTCGAACTTTTCTTCCAGACGGTGGACTGCCTGGCAGTATGCCGCCATCAATTTGACTCCTTCATGACCTGCTCGACCACGAGTTGAGAGTCGCCCCGTGCGTTAAGTCTTTTGATTCCTAGCTTCGTTGCTATGTGTAGTCCATTTACCAGGGCCTCTGTTGACACCTCTTAAGTATCAATTCTAAGTGTCAACTAAGCAGAAGAAAGGATATATTTACAACACACCACCTAGACATAGGGTTTTAACTGACAGAATTCCACAAGTTTTGGTGTTTATCTGTTTCTGCAGGGAGACAACTACAAAAGAGCAAAAAAGGCCCACAAGTAAGGATTACATAGACACATAACACCTTCAAACAAAAAAGAGCAATCTAGAAGACTCCAGAACCAACCCCCTGGAAGGAGGGGCCCACCTGTTAGCAGGGTAGGGCGGGCGCCCTCCCCCCTAGGGCGGCCGCCCAGGTCTAAGGACCAATTAGGTCCCGCTTCATGGATTAGGGTTCCACCGCCTTTGAGGTTTAATCGAAACCCTCCATTAAGGTTGGTTTGATCCGACGGCTGACGATCATTTGAGGGGGCTATATAAGGCGGACCCCTGCCCCCTGGCAAAGGGCAATCCATTATTCATTTACATATTTTCCAGAGAGGATTCACCAGAGAGGATCCCTTATGGATCTATTCTCTAGGGCTTAGCATTCAAGAGAAACAATCCTTAGTTTCTATGTGAGATTAGAGTTTACTCTTCTAGATTGAGAGAGTTAGAGTGGAGGTGTGGATTGGAGGAAGCCCGGCCTATCGGTGTCTCTTCTCCAGTTTGTATCGACGGGATCAAGTCTCCTAACCCAAGGCTTGCTCCTAGGATTTCTTCGGTATTTTGACTTCTAATTCAAGTAAGTTCCCTGTTTTACTATTCTTTGGTTTGTGAATTTACTTTATTCTCTTCGCATAGAGAGTAGGGTAATCGTCTCTAGCGTAAATGTGGTGTTTGGGCTAGGATACTCATAGATATCCTCTGTCTAGCCGGATCTGTGGTAGTAGCTCGGAAAGTGACAATTCCGTAGATACCTTTGGAACCCACAACCCCGTTAGAAGGAATGGTAGGGTTTATAGGCCGCGTGGTAAGCATTCTCTGAGGTGTCTCTTATCACGATGGTTCTCCCCAATAGAATAATAACTCATATCTTATATAGACTAGAACAAGACTACAGTCGCAATCTTCTCTAATCGCTCATATCAAGATCACCTTGTTTGTAGCCTAAGGGTTAATAGCATAGATTTGGTTAGTCAGATGCACCCTTTCTCCCTGTGGAAATATAAATTATGATACTCTGGATAATCTCCCGGGTGAAGTGCTCACCGGTATCCGTGCGCTTGCGGATTACTTCCAAGTGATTTCTCTATTTGCGTTAACAAATATCAACAACCTCGTATTCCGCGACGTTGTTGGACGCTGGGAAAAGTATACGGATCATGTACTTGAGCTGGACCCCGAGCGGGGAGACTAAAACCAGGCCAGCGCCGGCGCCGGTCTTCATTAGTGACTCGTCAAAGTACATGACCCAGCACTCCTAGTTCTCCAATGTCGACGGTAGCTGGATTTCGGTCCATTCGGCAACGAAGTCCGCGAGAACCTAGGATTTGATGGCCGTCCGCAGCGGGTAGGAGATGAACTCTCCCATGAGTTCGAGCCCCCACTTCACCACTCGCCCCGTGGCCTCGCGGCTCTGTATTACCTCCCCGAGGGGGTACGACGATACGACGGTGATGTGATGGCCGTCGAAGTAGTGGGCCAGCTTTCTTCACGTGACGAGGACTGCGTAAAGGAGCTTCTAAATCTGAGGGTACCTGGCCTTAGTCTCGGATAGCAATTCACTAATGAAGTACATCGGACGCTGGAGTTTCAGCGCATGACCCTCTTCCTTTCTTTTGACGACGATGACAATGCTCACCACCTGGGTGGTGGCGGCAATATACAGGAGGAGGGCCTCGCGTTCTGTCGGCGGGACGAGTATGGGTGCACTCATGAGGATCGCCTTGAGCTTGTCCAGGGCCTCCTACGCCTCGGAGGTCCAGGCGAAATGTTCCGTCTTCTTGAGGAGCCGGTAAAGGGGGAGACCTCATTCGCCGAGGCGTGAGATGAAGCGACTTAGGGACGTGAGACACCCCATGACTCGCTGCACCCCCTTTACGTTGCGAATCGCCCCCATATTGGCGATGGTGGAGATTTTATCTAGGTTGACCTCGATGCCATGCTAGGAAACAATGAAATCGAGGAGCATGCCGCGCGGCACCCCGAACACGCACTTCTGAGGATTGAGTTTGACACGCTTGAGTTTCAGGGCTTCGAATGTCGTCTCGAGATCGGTAATCATGGTTTCCGTCCGTTTGGGCTTTACCACAATGTTGTCCACATATGCCTGGACGGTCCTCCCGATGAGGTCCCCAAAAACTGAGCGCATGCACCGCTGGTATGTGGCTCCCGCGTTTCTAAGGCCGAACAACATAGTGACATAGCAAAAAGAGCCAAACAGCGTGATGAAGGATGTCGCGAGCTGGTCGGACTCCTTCATCTGGATTTGATGGTAACCGGAATATGCATCAAGGAAAGAAAGCGTTTCGCACCCCAAGGTGGAATTGATGATCTAATCAATGCAGGGTAGGGGGTATGGGTCTTTACCACACGCCTTGTTCAGGCTGGTGTAATCAACACACATTCTCCACTTCCCGCTCTTCTTCTTAACTAGTACTGGATTGGATAACCATTCGGGGTGGAATACCTCTTTGATGAATCCGGCCTCCAGAAGCTTGTGGAGCTCCTCGCTGATGGCTCGTCGCTTCTCCTTGTCGAAACGGCGTAGGCGCTGCTTCACCGGTCGGGCGCCGGGTTGGATCCTCAGGGCGTGCTCGGCTATAACCCTCGGTATGCCTGGAACGTCCGCAGGGCTCCACGCAAACATATCGCCGTTTGCGCGGAGGAAATCGACGAGCGCTGATTCCTGCTCCGGGTCCAGGGAGGCGCTGATGCGCAAACATCGGTCGTCTGTTCCAGACGGGTCCAGGGGGATTTCCTTTACTCCTTCCAGAAGAGTAAAATTCCGCGAGCCCTTGGAGTCGACCCTATCCTCGCTGGCGGCTTCGGCCGCAACCGCTAGCCCAAGGCATCGTACCTCATCCATGGCGCTTTCGCAATTGTCGACGTAATATTGGTACGCTTCCTTGAGCTCGGAGGTGACCGTGATGATGCCGCTCGGTCCCGGCATCTTGAGCTTGAGGTAGGTATAGTTGGGGACGGCCATGAACTTCGTGTAACATGGCCTCCCCAACACCGCGTGGTATGCCCCGCGGTAAGAGACAACCTCGAAAGTGAGGAGCTTGCTCCGGAAGTTATTCGACTCCCCGAACGTGACGAGCAAGTCGATCTGCCCAATGGGAAGGACTGGCTTTCTGGGGACGATTCCCAGGAAGGGAACCCCCTCTGGCCGAAGCTTCTTTCTGCGTATCTTCAGGGTCTCGAAGGCATTGTAGTACATGATGTTAAGGCTGTTGCCCCCATCCATCAGTACCTTGGTGAAGCGCACGTTCCCTATGATCGGGTCCACGACGAGTGGGTAGCGACCCGGCTGAGGAACGTGGCTCGGGTGGTCATCTCGACCGAATGTAATGTCGGACTCCGACCAGTCGAGGAAAGTCAGAGTTGCCGGGGTGGTCGTGAAAACTTCGCACCGCTCCTGCTCCTGCCAACGCTGGCAGTCGTTAACCTCCGAGCTACCAAAAATTATGAGGCAATCAGTTACATGGGGGTAGGAGTTTTTGCCGCCGTAACGACCGTCACGACGGACGTGGTAACCTCTGCTCACATCGCCTTGCTTGGCGTGCTTGCGTGCATCGAGCGCGTTGCGCACGTCGCGCTTATCTCCCGTGCGAGCGCCAGCCATCGAACGTCGGCGTTCGTCTTGTGCGGGACCCCGGTGAACCGACACCTCGCGGTCATTAGACGTCGGGTCGACCTGCTGACCGGTGCTGAGCCCGCATCTCCGCAACGCAGAGCTCTTGGATGGTTGAACAGTGGTGCGCCCCAGAAAGGATTTTAACTCGTCGTGTGCGAGCCTCCCTTCGGGGGTGTCTGGGACCGGGAGGATGCAGAGCAGCATGGCTGCCACCGCGACGTTCTGACTGGCCCGTGCGAACTGTGGCGGGTCACACTCGTCGTTGATGATGTGTTGATGCACCGCTTGGGCTTCCCTTCGAGCACGGGGCTCGTCGGGGTCCCTAGCGGTCTCACGCTCGAGCTATTCGCGCTCGAACGTTACCCTTCGCTGACGCTCTGCGAGTTGTTGCTCCATGTCGCAGAGATCGTGCAGCTGTCGTTGTCGGGTGTCCGAAGATTGTTGGTCGCCCCGTGGTGCGGGTGCCAGAGCAACCGTCTCGTGCATGGGTGTGTGGATGTCATCTTCGTCCACGTCCTCGACAAGAGTGGCGTCGACAGCCGCTCCGCGTGGCGGTGAGGCGCACATGAAGCACTCGCGACCGGGGCCGGCGCTACGGTCGCTCGAGCCAGAGTCGAGTTGGTAATCACTAGCGTGCAAGAAACTGTAGAAGGCCTCCTTGTCCCCCAGACCTTCGAAGTCCAGGGCCTCCCAGGGATCGCCGCTCCCGCGGCTAGAGTCGGCATAGGAGGTGCCCTCCGAGCTCGTAAGGAGGTCGGAGACAGACCGAAGGTGGTGAGACGAGAGCCCGATGCGGGCCCGGTACGGGCTGCTGACTTGGGGGCGCCTTGGACCTCTGTCTGCCTTCCTTCCCGAGGAAGACTGCGTCTGTAGGCACGTCGTCCGGGTCCTGTTCGTCCTTGGCGGGGCTGTAGCCATGCGCCTGGTAATCGGGAACGTCACTATTTTCTGATCAGGGCATGGGCGGAGGTTGGCAGCACAGGGCCAGACACCCCCGCGTTCCGTCGTACAGGGCTAAGGACGCCCTAATCCCTGTTCAAATGTCCGTCGGGAGCATGGTATGCGCCAATCGCGGTTAGGCAGCACAAGGACTTGTACCGCAAGGGGGGCAGGCATGGCGGTTCATGCCTTGGTACCCCATCCCTAAGGACAAGCAGCACTGTGGACATTTTGACTATAGTCTATGGCGCCCGAGTCGGCCGTGGCGACAGTGCCCTTGGAAGAGGATAAGGTCGCCGGGTGGCGCCACACTAGCTCGGGCGAGGCGGCGGTGCCCCCGAGGGTTTGTGCGTCACGGATGATGTCGCCCTTGGTCGGACGAGGCGGAGGGGTCTCCGAGGGCGGGCGCGCCACGGATGACGTTACTCGGGCTCGGGCGAGGCGGAAGGTCCCCCGAGGGTAGATGGCGCCACAGGTGACGTCACCCGAGCTCGGACGAGGCGGAAGAGCCCCCAAGGGAGAGATGCTATCTTGGTTGGTTGAGGCGGAGAGCCCCCGAGGGTAATGATGTCACCCTGGCTCGGGCGAGACGGAGAGCCCTCGGGGTTGGTTTTATTTTTGCGAAGCGTGGTGTTAGGGTACCCTATTCTCAGGTATCCGACAACAACTGTTCTAGAACTAGAACTAATGTTGAAATCAAGAATCCACCATGGTCAACTACAAATCTTGATCAAATGGAGGAACCAACCAGCAGCCGAGTCTTCTTGGGAAGATGCTGAACTGTTTCATAAGGTCTATCCAAACTTTCAGCTCAAGGATGAGCTGACTCTTCAGGTGGGGATAGAAGTCATCAAGACCTATAGTAGGAGGCAACGCCTCAAGTCTACAATTAGTGCGTGGCTAGTAAATGGCAATAGGCCAAATTATTATGTTTTAGCCTTAATAGATGGTTAGGTTAATTGGGCTAGACCGGCCCATTAGTGATTGTAACCCCCCTTATATATATATGAGGGAGACACATAATGAGAAACAGAGCAGGTTTAGGGTTAATCCCTTATCTTTTCTCTCTCCCTCCTTCTATGCGCCGCTCCCTTCTCCACCCTTCCTATGCCGCCCTCTGCTCCTTCCCTTGAGCCGTAGCTGCCTCTCCCAGCTAGGTAGCCGTGATCAACCGCCAGCCACCGCTCCCAGCATGGGTTGAGCCACCGCTGCAGTTCACCATCGGCCCCCTATTGCCCTAGATCTCGCCCCCAGCCGATCCCTGCAGCCTCTAGGGAAATCCGGCATGCTACATTATGTCAATAATTATATGTAGAATTCAAAAAGTCAAATAAATTAACACTAATAGAGAAAAGACTATCGGTTTGTTCCTTTAGTCTCGGTTGTGTTGGGAGCCGAAACTAATATAAGCATTAGTCCTGGGTCTAAATTTCACAGGCTCTCAAGGCCCTATTGTCCCAGTTGGTAACATCAACCAAGACTAAAAGTCATATTTTAATCTTGGTTGTTGTCATGAACCGAGACTAAAGGTCTCACACCCGAGATTAAAGGTCCTCCACGGATGAATTTAGAAGGAGAGCATCTAGGACTTTAATTTGTCATATGTGTTGTGTAATTGAGTGTATATATATATATATATATATATATATATATAAAAGTACCTCTCTTGTATAGCCAATAATAATATACAAATATAATCCATATAAAATCATATTAGCATAATTAATATGTGTCAAAATTATTATTATTAGAATGAATTCAATTCTAAGGATCCAAATGGGCTCTTAGTTAATTTTAAGATGTGTTGGGAGTTTGGACTGTGATATGTTATCCCCAGAACGGCCTCAGAAGTGACTATTTCTGTGTTTATGAATTTATACTTCATACGAGCCTTGGAGTGGAATTTCAAAAAAAAAGGCATGACACTTTACAGAAGGATTAATATAAGTGATAATGAAATGATGCTAAAGTGATGTCGCTTTTATCTTTAGTGCCATTTGGTGATGTGTTTCACGGGGCACAATAAAAAAGAGGATAAATATAGAAAAATAAATGATTAAGTATATTATCTATATATAGTTATTAACTGCCAGAGGAGATATAAAATTGGAAAGTAAAAACTATAGAGAGACAGACAGACAGAGAGAGAGAGAGAGACGATTTAAAGGTGAAAAAAAATTAAGGTGAGGAGATCTCTGGACACAGCAAAGAGGAGATAAAAAAAATTTGATGAGGAGCAATCGAACTAAGACCCTACCTAGTTCAAAACCAGGAGCTTAATACCAGGAGACCATCTAAATCAATAAATCAACTAAATCTAACGTTTGTGAATTTATAACGAGCTTATTACCAGGAGACCATGAAAGTCAACACATCAATTAAATATTGTTTGTAAATTTATATTTACCGTAATATTCCCGCTGAAATTTGTCAATGAAGACCATGTTGAGGTCACCACACCACATGATCTCGAGGTTCTCCGATGTTTTGAATGCCGTGGAGATCCATGGGAGAGCGTAATCCAGCCTGGGGCAGCAGTAGAGATGCAACGATGTGAGGCCTCCAAATAATGGTGCTGGTGCACCAAACGTCGTCACCGCGTGTACTTTGTCCATGATTGTCCTCAGCTTGCCAAAGCAGGCATCGTCGTCGTTACGGCCCAGATTGTTGTTGCCGTTGCTAAAGACAAATTCCAACTTGGGACACCGCTCTACTCGGCACCACTCCAGCTTATCCCATTTTGATTTTGAACAAACTATTCCGGTGATGAACAAGCTATCATGCACGTGTAGAATCTTAGGGCCATCACATACAAACCCTGGAATAGTAATAATCCCATTATTATTCCGACCTGCACCTGCAGCAGCGTCTTGTATGTGCATGTAGCAGCCTCGGGATGACACACCTGGGGCTGGAGGACACGAGGACATGATTGCCGAGTCATCAGTTTGTTGCTGCTCGCTTAGGAATGCAATTGGGCTAGCCTATAAATCCATATATTGTCTCATTCTTTTTCGTTGGTTCACGTGCCGTACTCCGTACAAATCAAGCTTATATACGGGCTCGTGAGCGACATCTTGGTCTACTACTTCAGCTTGCAGCTTCCTGCCGACATCGGAAGACGATGGCGGCCTTGTCCTTGTTGAGATATCCAAATGCACATCGTTGTCACGAAAATAATCTTTGACAGGCTCGAACGACCCAAGGAGTCTTGCATCTCTTACACAGATATACCAACTACACCCGGCGGCATGTGATCTGCTGCTGCTGCTGCTTCCTGTATAATCATCATCTTCCAACTTTTGGGTGGTGGTGTCGATGCGTAGCTTGCCCAAGTATCTTTTCCCCCTGCCTTCTGCTGCTGCTGGCCGTAGGATTGCTATAAGCTTCACACAGTCAAGCAGGAGGAGCTCGTCGAGCTTCGGGGCCATCACTGCACTCAGATCCAGTGTTTTCACTGCTGCACCAGAGAGGTCTATGCTATGGAGGTTCGGAAAGAACCCGCTCATCAAGAGTAGATTCTTCGGATTGGCCCACCCTTTCAAGGATATCTCTTCCAAGGAAGCACATCCGTCGATAATGACGGTCTCAAGGCCGCTGCAGCTGCTGCTTTCCACCGATAAACTCTTCATGCTGCCACCATTTCCTAACAGCTCAAGGTGCTCCATCTTGTCCTTGCCCGACAACAGATATATATGTCCCTTTGCTGCTTCTGCAGTTGGTCTTGGACTTTGTTACTCGGAGCTTCCGAATGTTGTGCAGCCGCCCCTGCAGCATGTCCATGTCGAACTCCTCTTGTCCCATCACATGTAGCTCCCTGAGTTGAGCCATGAGATCCATCATCTTCTCGGACAGGAACTTGCAGCTTGAGTAGCGCACGTCCAGCACCCACAGCTTCTGGAAGCACCGCCGGATGTCCTCCTCCTCATTCGCTGCTGTGCTGCTGCTCCCATCCTCATCCTCTTGGCAATGGTCAAGCCAGAGAAACCTGAGGCTGTGGCAGCAGACGAACGGAGGCGATGTGAGGCTGAACCTGCATGCTGATAGCTTGAGCACACAGAGCTTGTCATATTGTTCGAACATGCCTTTAGGAATATGGCCACGCTGATCCTGAATCAGCGTGGATCTAAAAGTTGGTGAAGTCCAGTATGCCATGCGCTCCTGCAGGGAAAAAAGTTAGGTGAGGATCATCCTTACGAAAACATGGTAGGGATTGTTTGGTTTATATATGGGGCCACGTGTTGTTATAACATCACACATACCACTGTGTTTGTAATATGGTCCACTCGTCAGCTACACATTCCCTCCTGCAGGCGCCTCACCACCGGAGATGCCGGCAACTGCGGACTCTGGTGGTAGTCTGCATCCAGCCGCATCTCGCGCTTCAAAGCATCACAAGATAGCCACAACGTTTCAGCTGCAGCATCATCATCGCTATCCTGCTTCTTCAGCTGTATGATGCCATCGCAGCCAGATCATAGTCGATCAAGTGGCCACCCATGCCACAGAGCCTCATCGTGTAAAGAAAGCAGTTGGCGGCTGCTCTAGGCCAGTCAATACCGCCGCCGCCAGCAGTACTGATCATCCCCTGTTGTGCAACTTCTTCAGCTTCGTGATGCAAAATCGAGGAAAATCTGTACTCGCTGAGGTTAATGGAGATTGCTGAGAGAAAAACATCCGTTGACGATGCCTGCTTGCTCGCCAGGGCCATGTCGACCTTCATCCGAGGGTAGAGCCGGAATCCTCCTTGGAATGTTGTTCCTTGAGTACCCGGACAGTGGGAAGCCGAAGCTTTCAAGATCGATCTCCTCGCAGCTCCCGTTGTTGAAGATCACCAAGAACCTTTGGCCCAGCTGCTTCTGTACGTGTTCATATATCTCCCTGGAGACCTTGGGTATCACACGAGCGGGAAGCTGAAGCTGCACCGCGAGAGCCCTCTGCACCGCCCTCCTGCTCTCCCACTTGGAGCAGTCGATGTAGATGATCTGTGAGAACTCCCGATGATCAGCGCTCAGGCGTTGGCCTACGGCTCGTAGGACGGCAGATGCCCCCAGCCCATCCCAGCCATCAAAGTAGATGACATTGTGCCGGATGCTGCCGGTAGTGGCGTCATCGTCCTCCTTCAGTTCTTGGAGAATTCGGTTGACAGCATCATTGATTGTGTCTGCCTTGATAATTTGCATCCAAAATGAATGCATATATGCGTCGATCAGTCCCCTGTTGCAACCAAAGCCATCGACTTTGTGCCTTCCATAACAATACAGTTTCAATTTTTGCAAATAGAGTGTACATATATATTAAGTTGAAAGTTGAACTAAGAAAAAAGAAAAGAGAATACTTGCTAGCTGTTTTAATTACCTCGGTATGCATTATTATGGATTGGATTGGGCCGACTGGCCGCCGGTTAGCTCAGTAGCCTCGACCGTCGAACAATATCTATGGTCTGCGTAGGTGTTGTTACTTGATCTTCAGATATTCATCTCAAAAAAAAAATACTTGACTTCAGATATGATGCTGCTATATCCAATTCAAATGGAACATGCATGATCCATTCTATTGCAGATCTAACCCATCGGTTGTTCTGTCAGCTGATCTGCTGGTCAATACAAAAGCAGCCATGAGGGAGGAATTAATATATATATTATCCAGATTCCAGAGTAACATGGAACTTTTATGCCTTGTGTGACTTGTGACTTGTGAGCCATTCCAACTCCACGTCTCCAAGTAATCTAAGAGGATCCGAGGCTAGCTAGTAAAGATAAAGCAATGCATTAAAATCCCCACAAATTCTTCACTTTACACCACTTTAGTTTTTCCCTTTCAACTGTCATAACCAGTAAACCAGAGAAAGTCACAAAAGTTTTAGTTATTTTGGCTATTAGTTAGTATCTCTACTATAACTATGGGCAACTAGTCTGTTGTAAATTCAATAAAAAAAGTGTTGGAAAACTACTGGACAAGATATGTATTATTGTAGAAAAGTTCTAGCAACTCATAAAAATATCTTTGTGCAAACTAAATAACCCTAGTTTAGGGCATGTGATTTTGATGATTAATGCTAAAATAATAAATATAATAGGACTATTAACTTTTGTTAGTATGTTAGGATTTGGGGAGTGAGGCCCTAACTGTGTGGGTGATATAGTCGTGATCGGTATTGGGGTGAGGTTGCTCCCGTTGGTGGCCTATGGCTAGCGGAAGGAGACAGGAGGAGGAGGAGAACTTGATTCCACTATGCTAGATACACTAATCACAAATGTGTCTCAACTTCATCACATATGAAAAATTTGACTTCCCTAGTTTTCTTGTGTAACCACATCAGATACGTGTTTCTGCTCGTCTGTGATGACAATCATTGAGACGGGGTTTGCACCCATGTATGATGACTTCCATCATAAATGAAAATTTTATCCGTTTGTGATGGTCGATCATCATAGGGAAGTATTACCTATTACCTATTTCTACTAATAGGTCATCATAGAGAAATGTTTTATCTGCCTAAAATTACTGCATCATGTACAGGTTAGGAACCGGCGACATTCAAAACACGCAATGGACACAATCAATCTATCATGGGCTTCTGAACTGCAGTATGGTGTTCTTCGTGTTAGGAATGCCCAATTGGGGGGGTTTACAATAGATAGTTTGGCAGGAAATTATGTGGTGCTATCTTAGGATTCTTGGCTATTGAGTTTCGTTGAACGGTCATGGACAGCATCCGAGTGCCTATGGTTTAGACCATTCTTCCTCTAGGATCCCTTCTACGGGAGTCCTCGCTTCCCCTTGTATCTCGAGGAAGGCATGGGACATATATATAAGTGGGTTTTTGTTTCTAACCTAGGTTTCTTCGTCGAGTGCTTGCAATTCCTTCCTCTTGGTGTGGCATGGAACTTTTTTTTCGCGACCGTGCCATATCACGTATTTCATTAAGCAGGAGAAGAGTGTTACAGACCCAAAAGAGTACGGTAATACCATGATTACCAAGACCCAGAGCTAGAAATTACAACGTTACAGAGTTTGGTTCGACAAAGTTTTGCGGTTGTCTACATCAGGCAAGGGAACATCAAATGGAGGTGTCTGTAGCCGGCAAGACACCACTCTGCAGCCTCCTCAGCAATGTTTGCAACAAGTTGCAGTGGTGTCGCCTCTTCATGATTGAATGTTCTATTGTTTCTCTCTTTCCATACCATCCATCCCATGAGCAAGTAAAAGGAGTCAAAGCCACGTCTCAAGGACTTGGGGATGAGCTTTTTGTTGGCGATCCACCAGGGGATCGGATTGCACGATCGTCCTGCGAAATGATCAGGTTGCCTATATGAAGTTTATTCAGCCAAATTGCCCAAACCTCCCGACTGAAGACACCCTAGAACCAAGTGATGCATGGATTCAGGTTCTTGATTGCAAAAGACACAGGTATCATTGTCCTACAGTCCATGGAGAAATCTTCTTTCAGCCGTCCAGCAACGACCATGTAGGACCAGCCAGTAGAACATTTTCAGCTTCGGAAGGGCTGATGTTTTCCAAATCCATTTGGCACCCACAGGGATCGACGAACCAAAGAACATTGCACCATATGCTGAGGCCGCCGAGTACCGCTGGTCAGCTGTGAGCCGCCAACTGAATGTGTCTGGGGATGTTGGGTTGAGTTGTACCTGGCCAGCGATCTCCCAAAGCCAGCAATACTCAATGAGGACTCTCATTGAAAGAGAGCCTGTAATGTGTCGAACCCACGCCCTGCCATGTAGTGTCTCGGTCACCCTAGCCCTTCTCCTGGAACGCGCCACGGCAGCGAACAGAGACGGCGCAAGATTCTGAATGCTTGCCCCCATTGACCCAATTATCAGTCCAGAAGTAAGTCGATTCACCATTTCCAACAATTGAGACCGTGGCTGCCCTGAATAAGGTGATAACCGAGCTTCAGCACGGCCAGGCAGGCTGATCCAAGTGTCGCCATTATCAACTCGTCAAAGCCATTCCCAATGTATTCTGAGGGCGACACCAGCGCGACGGAGATCAGTAATCCCAAGGCCCCCCTAGCTCCCTCGGTCTACAGACTGTTGCCCACACAACTCTACAGCGACCTCCAGCCAATGACTCAGTAACTGTCCAGAGAAAAGCACGCCTATGCTTGTCAATAAGATCTATTGCCCTTGCAGAGAGACATAGAGCGATGGACATATGGATTGGGATAGCCGAGAGGGTTGACTAAACCAAGGCAGCCCGCCGGGCAAGATTGAGCAGGTTGCCCTTCCATCTTGGGATGCGGCTTGTGACAGCATCAATGAGAGGTTGTTCATCTAATCTATTCAGCCTGGTAGTCGACAAAGGGATACCCAGGTAGCAACATGGGAAAGCTTGGATCCTACATGCCAGGACGTCCTACACCATCAGCAGGTCCTCATCCGAGCAATTGATTGGTGTTGCAACACATTTATCCAAGTTAGTGAATAACCCATAAGTTGATCCGAAGAGGTCAAGAATTGTTTTCAGGGCTTGAAGATCTCTATTGGTTGGCATGACAAACAGAACCAAGTCATCAGCATAGAGGTTTGCTCGCTCCCTGACCATGGGGCAAGCGAGCAGTGACAGGTATTGATGGTCCTCTAACCAAACAATCAAGCGATTGAGAACTTCCATCACCAGAACGAATAGCATTGGCGACAACGGATCGCCTTGTCGTAGTCCTCTAGCATGACATATCCTCCTATCCGGCCTGCCATTTAACAGAATCTTCGTGCTAGCCGATGCGGATGATCGAAATCCAATTGCGCCAACGCTGCCCAAAGCCCATGTGAAAGGATCAAGATGCCCAAGAGGGGGGTGAATTGGGCTTATTTCAAATTTCTAAAGCAATATGAAATCCTAGCAATGCCAATCACCCCCTAGTGCCTACCGGTAGTGTGTCCTAACTAGAAAGCGGTAGCAATTCAAATGAAAGTAAGGACAAAGCGGTAAGTAATGCAGTATGAAAGAACTAGGGATAGAAAGTGACACGACGATGTTTTGCCGAGGTATTGAGGAGTTGACACTCCCCCTAGTCCTCGTTGAAGCACCCGCGCAAGGGTATTTCTCCCCCTCTACCCGCGCAAGGGTAGAGTGCTCTCTACGGGCTGGTTCTTCGCCACTCCGGCTCGGTGAACCTCCCACAACCGATCACAAGTCGATGGAGAAGGGTCGCCGACAATCTTCTGACGATCACCTTCCTCCCAAGCACCACCGGACCGTCTAGGTGATGTCGATCACCAAGAGTAACAAGCTTCGATCTTCGCTTGACTCACTCAAGCTTCACAACTAGAGGATGCACACTTGAACTCTTGGATGAACTAGAGGAGAGGATGGATGGATTCGCGAATCACTCTCTCTCTAGGGCTCTTGCTCACTTCCCAACCTTCTCAAGCAACTCAGCAACTGAAATGAGCAAAGGCAAGGTGGGAAAGCAAGGGAAGGGCTATAAATAGCCCTCACACAAAACTGCCTCGAGCTGAAGAAAATCAGCTTTTAAGTTGGCGACGGACGCTCCGTCGCCCTGCCCAACGGCTAACTCTGACAACAATTTCCCAGCGACGGACGCTTCGTCGTAGGGGCGACAGATGCTCTTCGCCAGCGTCCGACACTCTGGCTGTAGCTAGGCTGAAAACAGCCTCTCTGGAAGGCCGACGGACGCTCTCCCTGCTTCCGACGCCTGTCCGACAGACAGCGTCCGTCGAACCTCAAATTGCTCAGCCAGCCTCGGGGCTCTCAGGTAGGCCGATGGACGCTCGGGGGCTAACACCCCAGCGTCCGACGCCTCTGTCAGGAGCGGCCGTCGCCCAGAACTCAACCCTCTCAACTTCGTTTTTCGTCGCGATGAATACGGAAGTTGTTCTAGGCTACTTACGGTCACCATAGGCTTGCTTAGAGCTAAGGAAGTCAAGTGTGCACCACACCTAAGTCATGAAGCTTTCCTAAGTCAAGCTACTAGATTCAACCCCTCTTTATAGTACGGCCAAAGATCAAATAAAGCCCTATCTAATTCTAAGTGCCCTTCATCTCCTTATGGCACCTAGACCTATCAATCTAGGGACTTCATCATATCATCTTTGAAATCCAAAATGATATCCATTTTTGGGGCTAAGTGATAACCATTGATGCCCATTCATGTTGATCACTATGGCTAAGCTACGCGTAGCCTCTACAAAACACACATTAGCCATAATAATTGCTAATTGTCGTTAATCACCGAAACCAATAGGGTCATGATTCTTCAATCTCCCCCTTTTTGGTGATTGACGACAATAACTCCTCGAGTATGGATATAAGAGTGAAAAGGTTAGGATTTCAAGTGACTTGGATGGATTGAGCAAGGGTTAGTGAATAAGAATGAAGAATACTTGCTCATCCAAGACAAGCCACAAACATGGTACTCATAAATATGAAATGAGATCGGAGTACCTCATGATATTCTCATACAAGTATCGGAGTATGGCGCGGAAGCTCAATTACCATTTGAACACAGAGACATATCATGATGGGTGACAACTCACAAGATATATTACTGAAGTAAAAGAGTTTGTCACACAACCACATCACAGGAGTATCTCACAAACATCATCCAACACACAAATATACACAAGAGCAATAAAGTATACATGATGCATGAGTACGGGGGAAAATAAGCACATCAAAGAATCAAATCCCTCCCCTATCTCTAATACTCGACTCTCTCTCCCCCTTTGGCGTCGAGCACCAAAAACTAAGGATCTGCTGGAGCATCTGGAAGAGAGGTCGACGAGGAGCGCGGACATAGATCAAACTGAGTGTAGTCTGGGTTGTCATCGCTGTCGTCTGTTGCCTGACCCTCTGAAGTTGGAACTGACTGAGAAGCGGTCTGGGTAGGCTGAGCGGACTCTGCTGGCTCCCCCTGAGGCTCTGCTGAGGCCTATGACGGTCCTGCCTCTGTGGTAGCGGGTCTAGGAGCCTGACGAGTGAAGACACGAGGCGCGGGGGAAGTAGTCGCTGCCAGAGCCACTAGAGAGACGGTTGCAACTAGCTTGTCTGGCTGTCCCTGAGGGTGAAGAGGTGAAGACACAGCCACTGTGACGGCTCCGGCATCCACTTCCAACTGAATCTCTGTCTCGACTGCCTCTACTGCTACTATAGCAGAATTCGTCTGAATGGCAGCACGAGGTGAAGTGGTGACTGTCTGAGTGGAGCAGTCTGGCGCAACCTCGGACGAAGCAATAGAAGACAAGTAGGTGCATGCCGCCGGAGGGTGCTCCTCTGAGATCTGAGTCTCTGGAGCTGCTACTGCTGGCGAGTCCTCGCCAGTGATCTCTCTATAAGTAGTTGTGAAACCCCGTGTACTCTCCTCAATAGTAGTCCCCCGGGTAGGAGTGAATCCAATCTGAAAGTCACCGGGGGAAGGCAACCATGATGACACCTGGGTCATCGGCGTCTGAAACGCAGGCGAAACTGGAGGCTGACTCTGAAGCCCGCTGGGCTGTAACGCTGGAGTCGGGACAACCACAGGAGGTGTCTGTGCCTGGGAGGTGAACTGCTGCTGGGAAACTCCAGGCAACTGGAGCTGTGGAGTGTAAGACGGCCCGGAGCTCGAACTGATAAGGCGCTCTAGTAGCTGTGTCTGGGTCTTCTGAATCTCAGCCTGATGAATCTGATAGGACAGAAACTGTCGCTAAAACTCATCCTGTCTGGCCTGAGCCTGAGCCTGAGCTGCCAGCTGCTGAGTTGTGAGCCTCCGAACCTCCGCAGTCTGCCTCCTCTGCTCCTCTGCCTGTCGAGTCTGCTCCTCCTGCATCCTCGAAAGGATAGTGAGAATAGTGCTCTCTGAAGCACCTGAGGCTGGAGCTGACCCACCGGCCTCGTGGTCGTGAGACCGGGGTGCATACTTGGGAATTGGCATGTAGTCCTAGTCCTCTCTGTAAGTAGCATCGGCAACTGCATCAATCTGTGCATCAAGATCCGCAAGCTCTGCCCGAGCGATCTGCTCCTCTGAATGTGGTGACACTCATGTCTGCCTGGTGTCTGGACGGTGAGCTCGACTGGGGCGAGGAAGGTTCCCGTGGATGACCAACTGGCTCATCTGGTACTCAGGGAACACTGTGCCTGATCGGGTAAGAGTGGTAATCATGGAGGGTGACCCGGCCCTAGAGATCATCAGGTAAGAGATACAGTGGGCATACTGCAACTGTCAGTTCCCACGGAAGTCTGCTGCTATGATGTCCTCCATCTCGCTGACTATTAAGTCCCACAAATCAAACTGCTCCATTCTGATCACGTGAGCTAGGAGCCACAACTGTAAGCGGGTAAGAGTGTCACGGGCTCCAACTCTGGGTAGAATAGTCCTCCTCAAAGCCTCGTGGAGAGTCCAAGCAAGTGGTGTGAGGTCACGTGGAGTGCGGCTCGAACCCTCTGTGAAAGGATTCAAGAAGCAGGGCCTCACGTAGTCTGTAGACGGCACTATCCCGTCATGGGGTCGACGAGGTGCCTCCTGATCCCCGTAACACAAAATGTGGATCCTTGTCTCTAAGGCCTCCAGGTGGAAGATCTCTCTGAACCTCTGAGTTGTAACTCTGTAGTCTCGACCTCGGAAGCCGTAGTGAAAGAACTCGTGGTCAGGTGAGATCCACAGGGACGCGTAGAACTGTCGAACCCAGTCCACCTGGTAAGTGCCTGCTCGTCCCATCAACTCTGTCAGGCCCTGAATATACTGCAAGTGTTGAACTATCTCTGGACCACCGACACTCTCGATACGCCGAAGTGGGCACACGCGGTGTCCACGAAGGGGTGCGTCTGTCTGGACGTAGCCTCGGTAGAAGTCCTCGTGCAGAGGTGTGTAGAAGGGAGGACTGGCACGAGGGTCTCGCTGAGGAGGGAACCAGGTCTGGAAGTCAACAAAACGTAGTAACTGCACCTGCTTCGCCGTGAGCACTCTGACCTGCTGCCTCACCGGGTCTGGTAGACGTGGTCCTGGAGGACTATCGGGAGCTCCGGACCCACGTGAGCGAGTAACCCTGCGAGCCATCAGCTCACCAATCGAAGAGTGGCCCGTGACCTCTATCTGCTCTGCCTCTGGAGCTTGCTCAACCTCCTCGGTCTCAGTAGCCTCTGGGGGCCTCTGTCTCTGGACGCGAGGGGGACTCACGATGCGCTCCACGGCGAGGCGAGAGTCTCAAACCGGTGCGACGTCCACCCTGCTCTGCTAGCTCTGCTGCCTCTGCCACTGCTACGGCTGCCACTAAATCAGGATCCATGAGCGGCCTCTTTTGCTTATTCGACACTAGCTTGGTCTTGCCCTTTCCCCGGTCGGTGGGAGGACATGGTGGAGGTGGAGGGTCACCACCACTCCCAAGGACAGGACCTGCATTCTTCGTCTCCGGCATTGTCAGCCATGGGAAGAATAACTGAAAGAGCTAACTGTCACTAGCACCCAATCCTAAACTGACTAAGCATTGCCACTCCTCAACTGCAAATCAGATTCTGACAATTCCTAAGCAATCAAGAGTGGCTCTGGAAGCCCTGGACTGTCACTCTCGAGGCTTTGCCTCGTTCCATACTTGCGGGCTTTGTCCCGAGTTCACTGTCACTGCCTCTGACACGTTGTCACTGACCCTGCCCGATTAGATAGAGATAGAGTATAACCAATAAGCATATAACTAGAGGAAAGTGGATCTAATAGAGAGCATGAAAGGGATAAGTGGGGAAACGAATCTGTTCATGTCATACCTCTGTCACTGAGACCAAACAAGATAGAAGAGGGAAGAATCTCGGTCAAGTTGCCACACTCCACAACCTAAGCAAACGAAGTGAAGGAGGAGAAGAGCTTAGGGAAGAGAAACTGTAATTTGAAGAAAAAGGACCAAACCTAACTCAGGGTTGGAGAAAAACAGAGAGGGAAACAATCACCTCTGCTGCAATGGTAACAAAGGAGAGGAGTCTCTGCTGCTCTCTGAGCAGACAGCTCCACGGCGGCGAGGCACAGAGGAGTGGCGGCGCTGGAACAGCCGGGAACAGGGAACTCTGCGGCGGCTCTGAGAAGCCCTCTGCGTGGATGAAATCGTATGTGCAGAGAGGGAGAGCGGAGGGCGCTGGATGGATCTCTGGTGAGCGGCGGTGGCGCGGCACGGGATCCGCCGGCGGCGAAACAGCCTCGGCGAGGTGCGAACTAGAACGAGAGAGAGCGGCGGCGGTTAGGTCAGAGGAGGCGGCGACAGCGTACGGAGTATCTGAACCCGACCGAGAGAGAGAAAGAGAGGAAGACGGGTTTTTTTCGAAAAACAAATTACGCCTTAAGTTCACGACGGACGCTCCGGATCTGAGCGACAGACGCTCCGTCGGAGTGCGACGGACGCTGGGCAGCGTTCGACGGCATCGTCCGTCGGGCTTCCAGAACGGGTGTGGAGCGCTTCGACACATTGACCGCGTTGGACGCTCCGCGACGGACACTGGGGAGCGTTTATCGCCCCACACAGAGGCAATATTTAATCAACGGAGCGTAGCGACGGACGCTGAGGCATTTGTCGCGGAGCGTCCATCGGCAGCGTCCGACGCCTTTAAAATGGAATTTTTCAAATCTGATTTTTGTATCTTTCTCCCAACCAAGTTCCAATCCAAATAAGAACCAAATAACACATGATTGGACTTCATATGAGAAACATCTCTCAAACTCTCCTTTTCAAATAGTTTGCCATAGGCTTTAACTTTAGTGTTAGTTCAAAATATTCGAATGGAAGCTCCAAGGAGACATCATAGGGCCACAAGAGGGGTATAGAAACATCTTGAGCTTGGAATGCTCCCCCTAAGTGGACGAACCCATCGGATGCTCAAACTTAACTGAAAAGAAATGGCAAACAACACATGCACATGCAATGATATTACAAGAATTTGAATCTAGGTTGCTTGCAAGTTTAAACCATGATTGGACTTCTTCACACGTTTCAAGAACGGTTATTCCAACCATGTTAGTCAAGCCTATGTGCATTACTAATTTACATGATTATATTACACATGATGCAAGGTTGGTTCACACAAGATCATCTTTTAGTGAAGTTAGAGTGATCAAGCACATTCAACTCGCTTCTCAACCTACAAAAGGTTGCTTCATCAATTGGTTTAGTGAAGATATCCGTCAATTGATTTTCTCTAGAAACTCCCACTAGTGATATGTCTTTCCTAGCCACATGATCTCTAAGAAAGTGATGGCGAATATCTATGTGCTTGGTGTGAGAGTGTTGAATCTGGTTATTAGCAAGCTTTATGGCACTTTCATTATCACACAAAAGTGGAACATCTTTTAAAAACACGTCGTAATCAAGAAGTGTTTGGGTCATGTATAAGATTTGTGCACAACTTGCTCCCATGGCTATGTATTCCGCCTCGGCGGTAGACAATGCCACACTATTTTGCTTCTTAGAGGACCAAGAAACAAGTGATCTTCCTAGCAAATGGCAACCGCCGGAGGTACTCTTCCTATCAACCTTACACCCGGCATAATCCGAATCGGAATAGCCAACAAGTTGGAAGGGAGCTCCTTTGGGATACCAAAGGCCCCTAGGGGTGTGCCTTATGTACCTTAGGATTCTTTTTACCGCACTTAAGTGCGACTCCTTAGGATTAGCTTGGAACCTTGCACACATACACACACTAAACATGATATCCGGCCTAGAAGCGGTGAGGTAGAGTAAACTACCGATCATCGAGTGATAAAGAGTTTGGTCGATCGGGTTACCTCCCTCATCAAGGTCGAGATGCCCATTAGTAGGCATTGGGGTCTTGATTGGCTTGCAATCCTCCATCTTGAATTTCTTTAGCGCATCATGAGTGTACTTCTCTTGAGATATGAAGGTGCCCTCCCTCAATTGCTTCACTTGGAAGCCAAGGAAGAAGGTTAGTTCGCCAATCATCGACATCTCGAACTCCTTGGACATCAATGCACCAAATTCCTTGCTATGATCTTGGTTTGTTGATCCAAATATAATGTCATCGACATATACTTGGCAAACAAAGATCTCTCCATCAAGCACCTTGGTGAATAGTGTGGTATCCACTTTCCCGATCTTGAAGCCCTTCTTGAGTAGGAAGTCCCTTAGCCTCTCATACTAAGCTCTTGGAGCTTGCTTCAATCCATATAGAGCCTTCGACAACCTATACACATGATTAGGACAATTTGGGTCTTCAAACCCGAGAGGTGAGACAAAAACAAGTTCATTAATCAAACCATTTATAAAGGCACTCTTCATATCCATTTGAAAGAGTTTCATTTTGTGATGTGAAGCATATGCCAAAAGGATACGAATGACTTCTAGTCTTGCAACCGGTGCAAAGGTCTCCCCAAAATCCAAGCCTTCAACTTGGGAGAACCCCTTTGCAACAAATCTTGCCTTGTTCCTCACAACCACGCCTTGATCATCTTGCTTGTTCCTAAACACCCACTGGGTGCCAATGATTCTTGCTCCTTTGGGCTTTTCTACTAGTGTCCACACTTCGTTCCGAGTGAAGTTGTTCAACTCTTCATGCATGGCGTTCACCCAATCCAGATCCGCAAGTGCATCCTCCACACTAGAAAGCTCAACAAAGGAAACAAAAGAGTGATGCTCAACATAAGAAGCAAGTCTAGATCGAGTTGTTACCCCCCTTGATGGACTCCCTATGATGAGGTCTTGTGGATGAGCTTGAAGCATAGGTGTAGATCTTCTGTCAATCACTTGGGGAGGAGGTTGTGGTGCATCAACATCACTAGCTAGCTTGTGCCTCGGCTTGATCTTGAGGGATGAAGGTATCTTCTTATGCTTCCCTCACTTGTTCTTCATCAACTTGAGGCGTGTGAGGTGGAGAGGGTACTTGATTTGCATCATCTTCACCATCTTCCACCTCTAGTGGGTTGATTGCACCAATGGGCATATTCTTCATAGCCTCCCTTAAGGGTTCATCACCTACATCATCAAGATTCTCATGCTCTTCTTGAGAGCCATTAGTTTCATCAAACTCCAAGTCATATGTTTCTTCAACTAGGTCGGAGGCTTTATTAAATACTCTATATGCCTTGGATTTAAGAGAATAACCAATAAGGAAACCAATGTCACAATGCCTTTGAAACTTCCCCAAGTGTTGGCGCTTCTTGTAGATGTAGACTTTGCATCCAAACACCCGGAAGAATGATATATCCGGTTTCTTTCCATTCACAAGCTCATAGGGGGTCTTCTTGAGAAGCCTTTGGACAAATATCTGGTTGGCCACATAGCATGCGGTGTTGATTGTTTCGGCCCAAAACTTCTCAGGGGTGTTGTATTCATCAAGCATTGATCTTGCAAGAGTGATTAGTGTCCAGTTCTTCCTCTCTACTACACCATTTTGTTGTGGGGTATAGGTGGCGGACACCTCATGCTTGATCACAACTTCATCACAATAATCTTCAATCTTGGTGTTCACAAACTCAGTGCCATTGTCACTTCTTATCTTCTTGATCTTCACATCAAACTCATTTTGGGCTCTAGTTGCAAACTTCTTGAAAATTGATTGAGTCTCTCCCTTGTCTTGAAGAAAGAACACCCAAGTGTACCTAGAGTAGTCATCAACTACCACCAAGAAAAAGAGATTGCCTCCAAGGCTAGCATAGGTGGTAGGTACAAATAAATCCATGTGAAGTAGCTCTAGGACTCTTGAGGTTGACATGAATGCTTTGGTTGGATGGGTGTTGGCCACTTGCTTGCCAGCTTGACATGCACTACACAATTTGTCCTTCTCAAACACCACATACTTCACACCTCTAACCAACTCCTTCTTGACAAGTTTCTTCAAAGTTGACATGCCCACATGAGCTAATCTTCTATGTCAAAGCCAACCCAAAGAACTCTTGGAGAATAGACATGTTTGCAAACTAGCTTCATTTGAGGTGAAATCCACTAGGTAGAGATTGTTGAGCCAAAACCCTTTGAATATCAATGATGAATCTTCAATCTCGGTCACAACTACCTCCTTTGGAGTGAAAAGACAATGGAAACCGAGATCACAAAGTTGACCAACCGAAAGCAAGTTGAAGTTTAGAGATTGCACTAGCAAGACATTGTATATTGATTGATCATTGGATATTGCCACTTTGCCAAGTCCTTGTACTTTGCCTTTTGAATTGACCCCAAAGGTAATCTTGTCTTGCCCTTCACAATCTTTCTCAAGTGTGGTGAACATCCGGGAGTCACCGGTCATATGTTGAGTGCAACCACTATCAATCACCCAATGACTTCCACCGGTCTTGTAGTTCACCTACACACAAGCAACTTGGAGTTAAGCTTGTTGTTTGGGAACCCACACTTGCGAGGTCCCATAGCCTTGTCCATCAACTCCTTAGAAACCCATAGCACTTTGGGCTTGTTCTTCATATTAGGACCGAGAAACACAACTAGGGGTCTACCCTTGGAGTCCTTGTTGATGATGAAGTGTGCATCATGAGCAAATGGCCTTGTGTGCTTGGGAAAGGTCTTGGGAAGTGGAGTCTTGCAATCATGAGCATAGTGACCAACTTGTCCAGACTCAAAGCATCTTCTTAGCTTGGGCTTTGGCTTGTCATAGTTGTTTCTCATGGCCTTGTTCTTGTAATAATTGTTTGCTTCAATCTTGGCCTTGGCCTTCATGAGTTGCTTCTCCTTGAACCCAATACCAGTCTTGTCGGTCTTCATGATAGTGTTCATCAAGAGCTCACTTTGGAGGTTGTGGCCCTTGGTGAACTTCTCCATTCCACTTGCAAGTTTGATCTTCTCAACCTTGAGCTTTGTATTTTCTTCTTTGAGAGAGTTGATCAAGGTGATTGCATCCTTGTCATCTTGCTTGGCCGACTTGATGGTGAAGGGCTTGTTGGCCTTGAGAGTGATTAGCTCTTCCTTGAGCTTGGAGTTCTCTTGCCTCGTCTTCACATAGTCTTCATACTTATCGGCCTCAACTACCTTCTTGCCCTTGCACTTAGCATTTTTCTCACTAGCAACTTCATCAAGCAAGTCCTCACAAGAAGTAGCTATATGACACTTAACAACCGGGTTAATAGCAACATGTGTAGCAAGATAATTTGTAAGCAATTCATTAGCTACCACAAGTGTGCCATGTTCATTTCTCACTTGGTTGTAGTCATCTTTTAGCAAGTTATACCTTGTGTGGAGCTCTTGTGTTGACCTCTCAAGCTTATCATGTTTTTCATTAGCTTGCTTGAGTGAGGCTTTGAGCTCCCTAGTGCTAGATGTGAGAGAATGGTTCTCAAGCTTCAAATCATCATTAGCACTAGACAAGGCATCAAGCTTAGCATGCAAGTTATCTTTGATTTCTTGAAGTTTGTCATTTTTACCTTTGTACTTCCTAATGATGCTAGAGTACTTGTTGCAAATTTTAATTAGATCATCATAGGATGGTGTGTCATCATCATCACTATCACTAGATTCACCACTATCATCCTCATCCTCCTTTTGTACCTTATTGTCACCTTTAGCCATGAGGCATAGGTGTGTAGAGGATGAGCCCGGTGATGAAGGAGGAGGTGGCGGTGGAGTAGAAGAACCAATCACCAAGGCGGCCACCTTCTCATCTTCACTCTCACTATCGGAGGGCTCACTTGAATCTTCAATGTTGGTGAGCCAATCTCCAACAATGTAAGCCTTGATATCCTTCTTCTTCTTGTAAGGCTTGTCTTGTTTCTTTTCATCATCGCTTGAGTCATCTTGTGCACCCTTCTTCTTGTAGTTCTTGAACTTCTTGTTCTTGAACTTGTCTTTCTTCTCTTCGGTGCAAGAATGTGCTAGATGACCAAGAGTGCCACAATTGTAGCACTTCATTAGAGAGATGGGCTTCCTTGAAGAGCTTGTGAAGAATTTCTTCTTCTTTGAGTCAAACTTGACTCCATTCTTGTTTAGCCTCTTCAACATCTTGGTGGTCTTCTTCACCATAAGAGCAATGTTCTCTTCATCTTCATCATCACTTACACTCTCATACATAAGTTGCATCTTGTACTTCTCTGAATAGGATGCCTTGAGAGCCAAGTCCTTCTTCTCCTCCTTCCCTTTTTCTTTCTTCTTGGAGGAGGATGAAGAGCCGCCCATCTCATGAGCATTGATCTTGCCTAAAACTTGTGTTGGTGTAGCGGCGGAGAAATCCCCTTGGTGAAGAACCGTGATGATGTGGCTATACTTGTCAATTGGCAAGACACAAAGTATCTTGCGCACCACATCGGCCGACGCCATTTGGTTGAGCCCAAGTCCATTCAAATCCTCTACAAGAATGTTAAGACGTGTGAAAGGATCAAGATGCCCAAGAGGGGGGGTGAATTGGGCTCTTTTTAATTTCTAAACACGAATTAAACCTATAAAGAGCCAATTAACCCCCTAGTGCCTACCGCTTGTGTGTCCTAGCTAGAAAGCGGTAGCAAGTCAATGGAAAGCGAAAACCTCCTACACAATTCTAGTATGAAAAGAATGACAAGTGCGGAAAGTAATGCGGTGTGAAAGAGCTAGGGAAAGAGATGCTTGACACGGCGATGTTTTGCCGAGGTATCGAGGAGTCGACACTCCCCCCTAGTCCTCGTTGGAGCACCTCGCAAGGTATAGCTCCCCCTCAATCCCGCGCAAGGGATGAGTGCTCTCTACGGGCTGATTCTTCGCCACTTCGGCCCAGTGAATCGCCCACAACCGATCACAACTTCGATGGAGAAGGGCCGTCGACAATTCTCCGGCGATCACCTTCCTCCAAGCACCACCGGACCATCTAGGTGATGTCGATCACCAAGAGTAACAAGCCTCGATCTTTGCTTGACTCACTCAAGCTTCACAACTAGAGGATGCACACTTGAACTCTTGGATGAACTAGAGAGAGGATGGATGGATTCACGAATCACTCTCTCTCTCTAGGGCTCTTGCTCTCTTCCCAACCTTCTCAACAAACTCAGCAACTTAAATGAGCAAAGGCAAGGTGGGAGAGAAGTGGGAGGAGCTATAAATAGACCCTCTGAAAACTGCCTCGGGCTGACATTTTAAGTTGGCGACGGACGCTCTGTCGACTAGGCGAGGGACGGTCCGTCGCATGCCCCAACGGCTAGTTTCTGTTCATAGTTTGGGCGACGGACGCTCCGGCTCCTGGGCGACGGACGGTCCGATGCCCTGCCCAACGGCTAGTTCTGACACACTATTCCCAGCGACGGACGCTACGTCACTGGGCGACGGATGCTCAACCCCAGCGTCCGACGCTACGCTCTGGCTAGGGTTGAAAAACACCCTCTCTGGAAGGTCGACGGACGCTCTTACCAGCGTCCGACGCCTGGCCGACGGACAGCGTCCGTCGGACCCTGAAAAACTTAGCCAGAAAACACGGCCACTGGAAGGTCGACGGACGGTGTGGACTTAACCACCCAGCGTCCGACGTCTCTGTCCGACGCCGATGGACAGCGTCCGGCGCCCCTGTCAGGAGCGTCCGACGCCCAGAAAACAGTTTTAACAACTTCGTTTTTCGTCGCGATGAATATGGAAGTTGTTCTAGGCTATCTTACGGTCACCATAGGCTTGCTTAGAGCTAAGAAAGTCAAGTGTGCACCACACCTAAGTCATGAAGCTTTCCTAAGTCAAGCTACTAATCTCAACCCCTCTTAATAGTACGGTCAAAGGTAAAAAGATAAGCCCTATCTATTTCTAAGTGCCCTTCATCTCCTTATGACACTTAGCCTATCATTCTAGAGTCTTCATCATGTCTCCTTGAAATCCGAAACGATATCCATCTTGGGGGCTAAGTGATGACCATTAGTGCCCATTCTCCTTGATCACTATGGCTAAGCTACGCATAGCCTCTGCAAAACACACGTTAGCCATAATAATCTCTAATTGTCGTTAATCACTGAAACCAACTAGGGCAATGATTCTTCAACGTGAATACATCTCATTTGCATTTTCATTAGCAAGCATAGTAAAGGAATTGAGCTTTTCCCTGACCAAGTGATAGTGTTCCTCACGCTCACTCTTTGTGCCTTCGTGAAGAGCACAAATAGTGGTCCACAACTCAAATGCGTCTTTGGCATTACGCACTCGGTTGAAGACATCCTTGCAAATGCCACGAAAAATAATGTTCTTCGCCTTGGCATTATGCTTCTCAAAGTAAGGGTCCTCCGCAAAGTAGGAACCCCCCCCTTTGTGGCGGCCTTGAGCACGCCAACGTCCACGGCCTCTAGATAGGCCTCCATACGAACTTTCCAATATGAAAAGTCATCTCCATCGAACATGGGAGGTGGTCCATCCCCATGGGACATCTTGCTCTAGGCGGTAAAGCCTAATTTAGAGCAAACCTTGCTCTGATACCAATTTAAAGGATCAAAATGCCCAAGAGGGGGTGAATTGGGCTTATTTCAAATTTCTAAAGCAATATGAAATCCTAGCAATGCCAATCACCCCCTAGTGCCTACCGGTAGTGTGTCCTAACTAGAAAGCGGTAGCAATTCAAATGAAAGTAATGACAAAGCGGTAAGTAATGCGGTATGAAAGAGCTAGGGATAGAAAGTGACACGACAACGTTTTGTCGAGGTATCGAGGAGTCGACACTCCCCTTAGTCCTCATTGGAGCACCCGCACAAGGGTATTGCTCCCCCTCTACCCGCGCAAGGGTAGAGTGCTCTCTACGGGTTGGTTCTTCGCCACTCCGGCTCGGTGAACCGTCCACAAACGATCACAAGTCGATGGAGAAGGGTCGTCGACAATCTTCCGGCGATCACCTTCCTCCCAAGAGGTGATGTCGATCACCAAGAGTAACAAGCTTCGATCTTCGCTTGACTCACTCAAGCTTCACAACTAGAGGATGCACACTTGAACTCTTGGATGAACTAGAGAGGATGGATGGATTCGCGAATCACTCTCTCTCTCTCTCTAGGGCTCTTGCTCTCTTCCCAACCTTCTCATGCAACTCAGCAACTGAAATGAGCAAAGGCAAGGTGGGAAGGCAAGGGAAGGGCTATAAATAGCCCTCACACAAAACTGCCTTGGGTTGAAGAAAATCAGCTTTTAAGTTGGCGACGGACGCTTCGTCGCCCTGCCGAACGGCAAACTCTGACAACAGTTTCCCAGCGATGGACGCTCTTCGCCAGCGTCCAACGCTCTGGCTGTAGCTGGGCTGAAAATAGCCTCTCTGGAAGGCCGACAGACGCTCTCCCTGCGTCCGACGCCTGGCCGATGGACAACGTCCGTGGGACCTCAAATTGCTCAGCCAGCCTCGAGGCTCTCGGGTAGGCCGACGGACGCTCGGGGGCTAACACCCCAGCGTCTGACGCCTCTGTCAAGAGCGTCCGTCGCCCAGAACTCAACCCTCTCAACTTCGTTTTTCGTCGTGATGAATACGAAAGTTGTTCTAGGCTATCTTACGATCACCATAGGCTTGCTTAGAGCTAAGGAAGTCAAGTGTGCACCACACCTAAGTCATGAAGCTTTCCTAAGTCAAGCTACTAGACTCAACCCCTCTTTATAGTACGGCCAAAGATCAAATAAAGCCCTATCTAATTCTAAGTGTCATTCATCTCCTTATGGCACCTAGACCTATCAATCTAGGGTCTTCATCATATCATCTTGGAAATCCAAAACGATATCCATCTTTGGGGCTAAGTGATAACCATTGATGCCCATTCATGTTGATCACTATGGTTAAGCTACGCATAGCCTCTGCAAAACACACATTAGCCATAATAATTGCTAATTGTCGTTAATCACCGAAACCAATAGGGTCATGATTCTTCACCATGTGTTGCAGCAACTCTAGCAGAAAAACTCAAGACACCGTATCGAAGGCTTTGGCAATGTCAATTTTGAGCAGCACAAATGGTGACCGACGGGCATGTAACGCTTTGGAGGAGAATTGCACATTCCTGAAATTATCATGGATGCAACGACCTTTGATGAAGGCGCTTTGGTTACGCCTTACCAAATTATCTAGCCTGCATGCTAATCTGTTAGCCAGACACTTGGTCAGCAGTTTGTTGAAGCTGTGAATTAGACTTATTGGGCGATAGTCTCTAATCTCTTCTGGTTGCTCTTTCTTTTTCAGCAAGATCTATTCTTGATTTATTTCAGGATTTTCCGGCGCTACGCATTAAGTGGTAGGCGACGTTCCCGTCGACAGCGAGACACCTGTGGTGACTTCGTGAACTTCAAGATTTGTTGGCTCAGTCCTTCGAAGGTGCTCATAGAGGTAGGGTTTGCGTGCGTGTGTTCGTAGGGGCAAGTGTGCGTGCGTGTTGAGTGTCTACGTTGTACTGGGTACTCTAAAAAAAGTAAGCCTCGTTGAGGAGGTGGAAGTTTCTGCCGTCCTGTGACCAGAGAACGCGTTGACGGCGTTCATGATGTCCCCCTTAATGATCGTCCAGGCTTTTTTATAGAACATACCGGTGAAGCCGTCAGGCCCCGGAGCTTTGTCGTTCGGCAGTGCCGCAACCACCGCCGCAACCTCGTCCTCAGAGAAGATGTGCTCAAGGTCAGTAAGATCAGCTGAGGGGATCCCGATGCTATTTAGAGCTATTCTGGTAGTGAGTTGAAAGTTGCTTCCCAGAATTCCATTATAAAACTCAAACAAGGCCGGGCCATCTGTTGATCTTGGACAAGCTCCACCCCATCAACCCTGAGCAAGCTAATGTTGTTTTTGCGGCTCCTGTGACATGCTTGTAGGTGGTAAAATTTTGTGTTGGCGCCCTGACGGTGCTACCACAGTTTGATGCTTGACCGTGCGCCTGTTGCTGCATTGTTTAATTACCAAGAACTTAAAAAGAACATTGTTAATGCTAACAGGTTTACCTCAGTACACATGGTGGATTGTGTTGGATTATTAACCGGGCCGCCAGCTTATTATCTTTGACACACTAGAGCAGTCTCTACGGTACATGTACTAGATCTTCATATCATAAATGATTGTAATATATTCATTTCTCCGTTTCTGCTGTGGATCTAAAGCATTTGGTTGGCCTCTCGACTGGTCTGATCAAACCAACCATGCATCAAAGAGTGATTAATATATATTAACCAGAGTTGCATAAATTATATAGAACATTTTTGTGAATACATATACATACATTCAAAAGGATTTATATCTGCACTGATGGAATGGAGCATTTATTTATTTGCATACCTCTGTTCAGTTCAATTGGCACAAGTAGGACGATACGACCATTGGCGGATCCAACGGGTCTGGGGCTGATAGCATTAGCGCTAAATCATCATTAAATCTTTATTGTTAATTATTATCTCCATTAATTAGCCCCCTTGATCCCATCCTGGATCGACCACTTGATACAAGAGAAGCTGAATAAACAAATCCACCAATGAAGAGGACACACGGAGATGTCTCAGAGAAAATGTACGCAGGTACAAGTTAGATCGAAACAAATAAGCGGTCGGTGGCACAGAGATAAACTTTAGTGTTGTTGGCAAATGTATGTGCATATGGGTCTAGTAGTACTACTAGCAGTCCGTTTTCTTTGTTTGTCTAGGGTCCTCAGAATTGTTCTTACTTGCAGCTAGCTCTAGTCACTGCAGGGTTTTTTTTTGGGGTAAAGGTAAAGGTTAAAGATTTCATTAGGCACTAAAGCGCCAAGCAAGGATGTCGTGTCTTTGTTGTCCGCACCATTCATTCTCCTGCAGTACTAGTGGCTACCTCATTGTGCAACTTTTATGCCGTGTGAGCCACTCCAAGTTTTTAAGAGGATCCGAGGGTAGAAGAATCCTATATGAACTCTTCAGTATTTCAGTTTGTCTCATTTTCATGCCAAATAACTTTTACATACACCCTTTACTTATGCGTATGTTTTTAAGTCTGGACCAACAATGATAACTTATTATTAAATTGTTTCAGATTGTCTAGAAGTGATGGGCCGTCGACATGGTTTCTGCTGTAGTAGTAATAAGGGTCCCCTCTTGAGAATCCCCTTCGAGCTCCGTCACAACAACTTAAGACAAAAATAGATATTTAGGACTCTAATTATTATTATGCTTCGCAATTTTGTCAGACTTCACAGAAATAGGCCTCCATGGTACATTTGATTTTCATGCTATTTTAGGTATTTTTCTCTTTTCTAGTATTCCTCCCTGTATTTGGCACCTAAAAAGTTGTCTTTGCCCTTCTGTGAAATTTGCACTGAACTTACTTGGAGAGAGCCATGTTCGGAGTCGTCCTTTCGTCTTGCCCACCGTGATCCCGCGCTGGCACCCAACGCCATGGCCGCGGCCGCCCAAGGCCAGGCAGCGACCGCAGATGCAGGGCCGGAGTGTGCGACGGCCGAGGGCCCAAGCAAGTTAGGGGCCCAAACGCATGTTGAAAGGATCAAGATGCCCAAGAGGGGGGTGAATTGAGCTCTTTTTAATTTCTAAACAAGAATTAAGTCTATAAAGAGCCAATTAACCCCCTAGTGTCTACCGCTTGTGTGTCCTAGCTAGAAAGCGGTAGCAAGTCAATGTAAAGCGAAAACTTCCTACACAATTCTAGTATGAAAAGAATGGCAAGTGCGGAAAGTAATGCGGTAATAAAGAGCTAGGGAAAGAGATGCTTGACACGGCGATGTTTTGCCGAGGTATCGAGGAGTCGACACTCCCCCCTAGTCCTCGTTGGAGCACCTCGCAAGGTATAGCTCCCCCTCAATCCCGCGCAAGGGATGAGTGCTCTCTACGGGCTGATTCTTCGTCACTCCGGCTCGATGAATCGCCCACAACCGATCACAAACGTGGATGGAGAAAGGCCGCCGACAATCCTCCGGCGATCACCTTCCTCCGAGCACCACCGGACCGTCTAGGTGATGTCGATCATCAAGAGTAACAAGCCTCGATCTTCGCTTGACTCACTCAAGCTTCACAACTAGAGGATGCACACTTGAACTCTTGGATGAACTAGAGAGAGGATGGATGGATTTGCGAATCACTCTCTCTCTCTCTCTAGGGCTCTTGCTCTCTTCCCAACCTTCTCAACAAACTCAGCAACTCAAATGAGCAAAGACAAAGTGGGAGAGAAGTGGGAGGGGCTATAAATAGACCCTCTGAAAACTGCCTCGAGCTGGCATTTTAAGTTGGCGACGGACGCTCTGTCGACTAGACGACGGACGGTCCGTCGCATGCCCAATGGCTAGTTTCTGTTCATAGTTTGGGCGACGGACGCTCCGGCGCCTAGGCGACGGACGGTCCGACGCCCTGCCCAACGGCTAGTTCTGACACACTGTTCCCAGTGACGGACGCTACGTCACTGGGTGACGGACGCACATCCCCAGCGTTCGGCGCTTCGCTCTGGCTAGGGTTGAAAAACACCCTCTCTGGAAGGTCGACGGACGCTCTTCCCAGCGTCCGACGCCTGGCCGTCGGACAGCGTCCGACGGACCCTGAAAAAACTTAGCCAGAAAACATCCCCTCTGGAAGGTCGACGGACGCTGTGGACTCAACCACCCAGCGTCCGACGCCTCTGTCCGATGCCGACGGACAGCGTCCGGCGCCCCTGCCAGGAGCGTCCGACGCCCAGAAAACAGTTTCAACAACTTCGTTTTTCTTCACGATGAATATGGAAGTTGTTCTAGGCTATCTTACAGTCACTATATGCTTGCTTAGAGCTAAGGAAGTCAAGTGTGCACCACACCTAAGTCATGAAGCTTTCCTAAGTCAAACTACTAATCTCAACCCCTCTTAATAGTACGATCAAAGGTAAAAAGAGAAGCCCTATCTAATTCTTGGCACTTAGCCTATCATTCTAGGGTTTTCATCATGTCTTTTAGAAAACCGAAACGATATCCATCTTGGGGGCTAAGTGATGACCATTAGAGCCCATTCTCCTTGATCACTATGGCTAAGCTACGCATAGCCTCTGCAAAACACACGTTAGCCATAATAATCTCTAATTGTCGTTAATCACCGAAACCAACTAAGGTCATGATTCTTCACAGGTATAAATTCCCCACAATAGATAATAAATAGATGTCATTTAAGGAGGTCAGAAATTATCAGTCTTTTTCTTTCCCCGGAGGCGAGTTGTGTGTCTGCGTCACACGTTTTTGACTGGGGAAGAGCGAAGATGGCAGATCTGTAAACTATGGCCTAGGATCCTGACATCTTGTATGGTTGTATTGTTGCTTGCTGGGTCGAGAATGGGACTGTAGAGCAGGATTAGACAAGTGCACAATGAACTGCGTACTACAAATTCTACAAGCGGTCATTCGAGCTATCTTATTTTTCCTTGCTCAATAGTTAATCCAAATTAATTATTTCTATAGTATTATAGACTTCTAATAGTTGTAATTTGTACTTATATAGTCATATTTTTCTTCTAATTTAGGTATTAAGATTTTAGAATGTTACTTAAAAACATATATGTCAGGCTACGAAAAGAAAAAGAAAATAAAATAAAAACATCAGTTTATTCAATCATAACAAGGTGTTATCCATAAGTTTTTATGTCCAAGACTAAGTTTGTTATGACTGCCGATTGCTATTCAAATATTATAAAATTTTATATATGATCTAGACGGGCAGTTACGACGAGTTCGCCAGAGGGCCCTCCAAATCATAGGACCGGCACTGCGCAGATGGCCTTCGTGATCCCGCTGGCACCCGACGCCATGGCCGCCCGTTCAGTCACCCAGACCGCGGCCACCCAAGGCCACGTGGCCTCAGTGATCTCACGCTAGCACCCAACACCATGGCCATGCCGGTCGCTGAATTTTTATGCCTAGAATTCTACAAATTTTTTCTTGATCCGACTACTTTGTGCCTAGAAATTTTATGCCCAAGCGGCGGGCGGCGGCGGCATCCAGCCTAAGGCAGGCGGATGCAAGTCTTGTTCGGCTTATAGTTTTGGGACTGATAAGCCGTCTAATGTTGTTTTTGTCAGTTTTGTTGTCAGAGACGAGCTGATAAGCCAAGCGAATAAGGGCCAGACGTCAGTCTTGCCTAAGAGTAATATGTCTCTTCGAGAAAAAAAAACAAAATGGCAAAAAAAAGGTCTTTTAGGTTCTAAAAATACATGGAATACTAGAAAAGCAGAAAATACACAAAATAGCAAAAAAAAATCAAGTGTCTAATATTTGAAGATCTATTTTTGCAATGTGCACGTTATGAATGTAAAATCCGCGAAGCGCAAGATTGTATTCCCAAATATCCAATTTCCTCACAACTATGATACACTCAGCCAAAAGTGAGTGCGGCCCAAGTTGCAGCCCACATGCATGCGATTTCCACCGAGATTCCTCAGCTCTTTTTCCATTACGTATTCTGTACCCCTTCAGTAGAGAGTTTCTCTTTTTTTTTCCTTTTCTTTTTCATAATTATTTTCTCTGTTTTGTTTTATTGTTCCTTTTTTGTTTATTTTTATTTTATTTTATTTGAGTGTTTTTATTTTTCGATTATATATTGCCTTTTTTATCTTCATCTTTTATTCCTTTTATTATTATTTTTTTGATATTTTATTAACTTTTTCTTTATTTTATATTTTTATTTCTTTCTATTTATATTTTATGTTTCACTTTTAAAGTTTATAGATATAATGTTTATGATATATTTTTTGATGCTTACGAGTAAAAATTTGATATTCTACGATGTATTTTTTTATGCTCAGTAATCATATATTGTTGTTTTAGGATTTATTTAAGTTCAATAGCATTTTTCATTCTTTTTATTTGACTCTAATTAACTATTTCACTAATTTTATTATTTTATTTTATATATTTATGATATTTATGATGTTTATGTAGTATATGTATGATGTTCCATGATATATTTAATGATGTATGTGTAGTGTTAAAGTGATGTTCTATGATGTATTTCTGATGTTTGGTAGTATTTTTTTCTTCTTTTTTTACTATATTTAATACTTCACTAATTTTATTTTTATTTTCATATTTTATTATATATATATATAATGTTTGTGTAATATACATATGATGTTCTATATCATTTTTCTGCGATGTTCATGTATTATTAATTTGGCATTTGATCATTACTTTTAAATATAAATTTATTATGAGATAAATGTTTGGTAAAAAATATCGAAATATATCTATATGAGGTCTAGTTTTGAAGAGTTTATTGTAAGGAAGACAATGATGTAATTAAATTTTAATTAAAATACTTAATTTAAGAGCAATAACTTTCTTTGTTTAAAAATCATAGAACATGCATGTGTTGTGTTGAGCCTAATAACGGAATTGAATTGGGTTTAATTTAGTGAAGAAAAAAAACAATTTTTTTTAAGAAGAGAAGAGGGGATGGCGTGGTGGTGGCCGCCACCGGGTCGGCAGGCCACCAGACCGATCTTTTGTTCTGCGGTGGTACTTCAAATTGTAGCACAAGTCCTATGCTTCCTAGGAGCCTAAGATTTGGTTCTGCCCTGTTTTTATTTTCGATCTTTGGTTCTGCCGTGGTCCCACTGTACTCCCTTTGCCTCTAAATAAGGCCGGTTTCAATAATTTTCTGTGCTAAATCTCTAACCATGCTTGGATGAAGATTTCTGTTGTCAAGATTTTAAAAAGCCGACATGTATTTCGTAAGACGGTACGTCCCTCCTTTTTTAGATAGCTTCTTAGGCCAGTCTCAGTGGAGATTTCGTTCCCAGTTTCCAACACATCTATATTTTGAAAATACTATCCATGAAACTATCTTTGCTCCTGTAAAAATTTTAGTCTCTCTCTTCGTCAATATGTTGCCACATCAGCATATTTAATCTCCATACGACTGTGACGAAACCCCTATTGAAACTAGCCTTAGGTCATGTTCAGTGTTAGTTTTATGTTCCAATTTGTAATGCTCCCACATATTGAAAACAGTGCTGAAAAGTTTCATTCCATAAACTCTCTCTACTTTCATAAAACTTTGACCATCTCTCTCTTTATAATACAATATCATATCAGCATATTAAATGACCATAAAATTTTATGAAACTTCGGAGTGACCTTAGATGCACAAGAGGAGGAGAGATACATGTCTTTGTCTCCGTTTACCGGCCGGCCTTAAACACACCGCCGCCCCATCCGTTTTCTTCGTCATCTCCATCCCCTGCCTCCTAATAAGCATTAAACCAGCGACTAAACCAAGAACATGATGCTTACATCCTCGTTCTCGTCGCTATTCATTTTCACTCCAATGCATAAGACATTCTATATCGCTTTCAATTGCCCAGCTCGTGCCAGCAGAGAGCCTCCTCCATCTCTTCCTATTATTTACCCATACTGTCAAGTGTTCACTATTTCCTGGTACCTAGCAATTAGAGTAAGTTACAGTTACTCTACTACGGTTAAGATCGCATCATCAAAAAAGTTCTAGAGGTGCATAGATATACAGACGATGTCGCCGATGCCGCCGATGACAATGCCGCCACCGCCGCCCTCCGGTGCCACGCCGCCGATGCCGATGCCGATGCCCCCTACGCCTATGGACAATAGCATGTCCACGATGCCCGCGGCTTTCTTCTGGGGCCACCGCGCGCAGGTGCTCTTCACCAACTGGCCGGGCGACCGTGACGGCGCCGGCATGTACGTGCTCTGCCTCCTCGTTGTGGCCGCGCTCGCCGCGCTCGCCGAGGTGCTCGCGGCGTGGTCCCGCACCATCGCCGGCCGCGACTCCAACAACGCCTTGGGGTGGACGTGGACGCTGCAGGTGACGTGGATCCACGTGCTGAAGGTGGGCCTGTCGTACCTGGTGATGCTGGCCGCCATGTCCTTCAACGGCGGCGTGTTCTTGGCCGTCGTCGCTGGCCACGCCGCCGGGTTCCTGGTCGCGCAGAGATGGACGCTGCTACGCCCTGCGACCCGTGACGACGGCGCGCATACCAACGGTGCTGCTGTCCCTCCGTCGTCGGAACCAAAGCCTTGAGTCAATCTCTGATGATTCGGAAATGAATTTGCGTTGTTGTTGCTGCTGTGTTCATTAATCAGATTGGAAAAGTATGAGAAACGCAGAATGTTTTGTCATTTGGCGAGGAAATTGAATGTTTTTGTGTTATATATATCAAGGTCAACCTGGTTTGATGAATTTTTTAAACGAATTAAATTAATTTTTTTAACCATATGATACGTAGTTTGATGAAGGGATGCACTGTCGCACGAACGTTCTATGATAGAACGGACCGGTCCACGATACACATGTCGCCCCCGCGTGGGACACGGCGCACGGGAACGCACCCGGCCGCGACACACCCCACGACGCACACACGGCCAAGCGTACACCGACCGCACGGGCACACGGCACACGGGGACGCGCCCGGCCGCGACACACCCCGCCGCCGCGTACGAACCACGGCGAGGCTCCCTACCGTGACCGGTCGCCGCCGACGCCAACATGACCGCCGAGCATCTGAAAATTGAAACAGAGAACAAAAAGAAAATGAAACAAACTGACAAATGAAAATGAAACAACAATAAAAATGAAACAAAATTAGAAAAATAACTGAAACAAACCGAAAATGCAGTTAGAAACATGCGCATGGCCACCAAAATATATGAAAACAAAAGTTACATATGAAACAAACCTAAGAAAAAAAGAAACAAGAGGAACAAAACATTTGAAACATTACTGAACCACTAGTAAAACACTTAGAGAAACATTAGATCCAGAGCGGGGTACGAGGAGGGAGAGGGGGACACATCAGAGAAACATCTCATCATCTATTGCGTGAAATATTGATAATGGAACACTGAACCACCGGCGGAACATCACAGAAACATTGGATCTGGAGCAGGTGGGGCAACATCAGAGAAACATCATCATCATATGTTGCGAAACATTGAAAATGAGAAACTGAACCACCAGTAAAACACTTAGAGAAACATTAGATCCAAAACGAGGAGGGGTAGGGGGACACATCAGAGAAACATCTCATCATCTATGCGTGAAACATTGACAATGGAGCGTTGAACCACCGGCGGAACATTCACATAAACATTGGATCTGGAAGGGGGGTAGGGTAGAGGAGAGAAGGAGAGAGGAAAGAGGAGGAAGAGGCTTACCTGCGCCGGATCCGTGGTCGCCGCCTCCGGATCCGGCGGGATCCATGGCCGCCGCCTCCGGATCCGGCGGGATCCATGGCCGCCGCCTCCGAATCCGGTGGATCCATGGCCGCCGCGAAGGATCCAACCATGGCGGGCGAATCCCGCCATGGCCATGCACGGGTGAGAGAGGAGAGGGGGAGGTGGTGAGGTGCGGTCGCGAGGAGTTGCTAGGGTGTGCGCGCAAGCTCGGCGCGCCCGTGGTGGCGTGCACAACGGCCACCACCACCCGCAGCGGCAGAATGACAGATCTGCGTGAGGGAGAGCGAGTGGGCGGGCAGAGTGTGCGATGCGGGGTGCTCGTGCGAGTGTGACGCTCGGGGAGGAGGCGCGGCCGACTCGGGATGTTTGATGAGCCGTGGCGGTGATGGGCCGTGTGCGCTCCCGTTCGACGGGTCGAACGTACCCTCGTGAGCATTAGCGTTTGACGAAGGATGCTTGCTGGTATCCCTACATTATTTATATTTATGTGGGCCTCATACCTCGCGACTGAGGGGCCTGGTATGGGCCTGCGTGGGCTGTTCAAGTGCACAAAGCCAGCCAGTCTCTTGGGCAGGCCACCGCTTGACCCGCACCGCCGCCAGCCGTGTCGAGTCCGACTCCAACGGTCCAACCGACCTGGCCGCATTCGTTCCATCCCCCGCCAGGCCGCCACCGACCCTTCCTTGTCCATAACCCTAACCCCTTTCCCTCGCCGGCTAAGAGGAGGAAGCCGCGGCGTCGGAGAGGAGCACGCGCCTCCCCCGTCCAGGTTCGTGCTCTCCTCTCTTCTTGGTCTCTCTTCCTCTGCGACGCGGCGGAGTAGAGGCTTTCATTTCTATCGTGTCCACATCCTAGAACAACTGGTTCTTTCTCCGTAGATTCGTGTGGGACTATTGGGGAACTGGCGTGCATTGTAATATAAGAGGCTTATTTGGTGTGATGTTACTTTCTTTGCAATTTTTGGGATTAATAGAAAAGTTACTTGGTTACCATTTCCCATTCATCATTTTAACACCCACTAAGCTTATGTTTCGTGCAAGGTTACTGTTATGGTGGGGCTGGCTCAAATGAAATGCCTTTTTTTAGATAAAGGGTTCGAATGAAATGCTAGGGGATTGTGATAATTATATTGATTTCAGCTTGCAATAGTAATGAGTAGTGGAAATGGACATATAATTATTTTGACAGATGGAGATAGTACATTTACTGTTAACCAGGCCAGATTTGCCAGTGAGAAATCTCAAATGTTGATTCCAATGAAACTTCTGTTTCTTCGGCTATTTGTGCTATTCTTCTTTTTGTCATTGCGGTATCAATATGCTAGGACATCCTCTGCAAGTGCCAAAGGAACCACCAAGTTTTATATCATTTCTGCTCATATCCTTTGGACCACAGTATATATAAGTTTATAAGTTTCTGTTTAATGGGTACAAGGGATACTCTTAAACCAAAATGTCCAAAGTGTCACAGAAACAAAATAGTACATTACAAATCAGTGCCAGAAAGAGCAAATTTCCAGTGACTAAAGGAGCAATTTCCAAATAGTTTCCTAAGTGGAAAATTCAATTTTGCCACCCCAAGTGTTAGTAAGTGGTGGGTGATCAATAGTTTCTTCTGTTTTTAAAAGAGCACCATACCGCATGATATTTTCATTTTTCTCTAAACTAGAGGACATTCTCTCATAAGTTAATGGACCTCTTGTGCATTTTTTTTTACTCTAAAATGTATACTTGTATGGGAGTATTGCTGTGTGCACGAGCGCGCGGAAGTGCATTGATAATTATTCAAACTAGCTGGAAGTTCTCATGGTGTTTATTTTGAATAATTAAGAATAACTGATTATGTACCTATAGAGACGCTAGTTCAGTCACTTTTACTGATCCCTTGGAAATGTCGTGGTGGTTATGTGACACTGGAATGATCTCCTTTTCTTTCCCGAACACCACTGGAATGATCTCCTGGCTGCTAAATTATGAACATATATGTCAATTTTTGAAAATTCCACTATGTATTATGATTTAGTTTTTCTTATAACCATCAACATCAACATCAACATCAACAAAGCCTGTAGTCCCAAGCAAGTTGGGGTAGGCTAGAGTTGAAACCCAACAAGATACCCAAGTCATGGTTCCGGCACTTCAATAGCTGCTTTCCAGGCAATCCTATCCAAACATAGATCTCTAGATATATCCCAAGCTTTTAAATCCCTATTCACCGCCTCCGCCCATGTCAACTTCGGCCTTCCTCTGCCTCTCCTTATATTATTAGCTTGGCTTGGGACTCCACAGCGCACTGGTGCATCTGGCGGACTCCTCTGGACATGGTCAAACCATCTCAACCGATGTTGGACAAGCTTTTCTTCAATTGGTGCCACCCCTAGGCGATCACGTATATCATCATTCCGAACTCGGTCCATTCTTGTGTGACCACAGATCCAACGCAACATGCGCATTTCTGCAACACTCATTTGTTGAACATGTCGAGCCTTTGTGGGCCAACATTCGGCTCCATACAACATTGCAGGTCTAATTGCTGTCCTATAGAACTTGCCTTTTAGCTTTTGGGGTACCCTCTTGTCACATAGAATGCCAGAAGCTTGACGCCACTTGATCCACCCTGCTTTGATTCTATGGCTAACGTCTGCATCAATATCTCCATCCCTTTGTAGCATCGATCCCAGATATCGGAAGGTGTCCTTTTTAGGCACGACTTGACCTTCCAAACTCCCATCTCCCTCATCCTGAGCCGTTGTGCCAAAGTCGCATTTCATATACTCGGTTTTAGTCCGACTTAGTCTAAAACCTTTAGACTCAAGGGTCTGCCGCCACAGCTCAAGTTTCCTATTTACTCCCGCCAAGCTTTCATCAACTAACACTACATCATCGGCGAAGAGCATGCACCAAGGGATGTCCCCTTGAATGTCCCTTGTAATCTCGTCCATTACCAAGGCAAAGAGATACGGGCTCAAGGCTGACCCTTGATGAAGCCCAATTCTAATCGGGAAGTAATCAGTATTACCATCATTGGTTCGAACGCTAGTCATAACATTGTTGTACATGTCCTTGATGAGGGTCATGTACTTTGTTGGGACTTTATGTCTATCCAAAGCCCACCACATAACATTTCTTGGTATCTTGTCATAAGCCTTCTCCAAGTCAATGAAAACCATATGTAGGTCCTTCTTCTGCTCTCTAAATCGCTCCATAACTTGTCTTAACAAGAAGATTGCTTCTGTGGTTGACCTTCCAGGCATGAAACCAAATTGGTTGGTAGATACTCGTGTCCTTCTTCGCAGGCGGTGCTCGATGACTCTCTCCCATAGTTTTTCTTATAACCATGTATTATGAATTTATGATTTCGTTGTCTATGTGCTGTGGACATTCCTGACATTTTATTCTTTAGCCTTCAGCATTGTATTTGAATTGTTCTCATGGTGCATGTAAAACCCTATCCCGTATACACAGTGAACTTAATCTGTATTCGGGCCAGAAGCCAGGTCTATAAATTGACACAGTGGAATGTAGAGTTGCTCTTTGATAAACTATATATGAGTTGTGATTACTGCTTGGATGATATGGATTCATATCCACATTTTAGAAGTTAGTCTGGCCATATCAATTATGCTATTAAAATGAGTAATTTCCTGAATTCCTATTGCTATGTCCTGCGTCACATAGTGTATGTTAGGAGGGAAATGCTTTATGTTTGTTATTACTTATTAGTTTGGGTAGATTGTGTAGGTCATCCGTCCATTTCCAGAAGATCTGCATTTGAGTTTCCTCACTCATTTGAATTTCTAAAATCTAAACAATAAATTATTGATCTTGCAGTTTAGTGCTGTTGTCATGCAGTTCTTTTAACATGCCAGCAATTCTCATTATTTCTTTGAATTGGTTAAAGTTAAACAAGTAACTCATTTAAATCAATTGTGGTAGCCCTGGTAGATTTCCAGTGTGGGGCTATGGGCGTACTGTTTTTTTTTTCTTTGGGCGTGTTGAATAGCTTTGTAGCTTCCTTCTAAATGAATGCACTACCTACAGGCTTGACAGAGGAAAAGCTGTGCTCTGCCTCTTGCAGGGCTTCACCATTTGCCAGGTCTTGAATTAGTGCTCCTCTGTCAGACAAGAAATCAAGCTCTCTAACCAAACACAATGATGACAAAAGCCTGTAAGAAAAGGAGAGGAGTTTGTGTAAGCAGTAAATTGGGAGCCTTGAGTACAATCTTTGAGGTTGAGGAAAGCAGACTCTCTGAAAAGGATGGTGTGACACCAATTCCTACATGTGAGCACCAATCGTCTTATGAAGTCAAGGCTGAAAGTATGAATACTAGGAAGATAAGGGAATGCACAAAGATCTTAAGGAAGCTCATGGATCACAAAGGTGGTTGGATTTTCAATCAACCTGTTGATCCAGTGCTATATGGGCTTCCTGATTACTTTGATGTTATCCGCAACCCGATGGATTTAGGTACTGTTAAGAAGAAACTCACTAACAAGCAATATGTAAGCACTGATGAGTTTGCAGCAGATGTGAGGCTAACATTTTCAAATGCCATGAAGTATAATCCTCCAGGGAATGATGTCCATACTATTGCTCAACAATTGAATGGAATATTTTATTCAAATTGGGAGTCAGTGAAAAAGAAATTTAGAGGCCCAAGCCTGGTTCAAGAGCAGAAGACAACATTCACAAAACCCTGTAAGAAGAGGAGGGGAGTTTGTGTAAATAGTGAATTGGGAGATTCATGTACAGTCTTTGAGGCTGAGGAAAGCAGACTCTCTAAAAAAGATGGTGTGGCACCAATTCCTACATGTGAGCACCAATCATCTTATGAACTCAAGGCTGAAAGTATAAGGCTGTGTGAAAATATCGTAAGGAAACTCATCGATTGCAAAGGTGGCTGGCTTTTCAAAAATCGTGTTGATCCAGTGCTATTTGGGATTCCTGACTACTTTGATGTTATCCGCAACCCGATGGATTTGGGTACTGTTAAGAATAAACTCACAAAAAAGAAATATGTAAGCATTGAGGAGTTTGCAGCTGATGTGAGGCTAACATTTTCAAATGCTATGAAATATAATCCTCCAGGCAATGATGTCCATATTGTCGCTAAAGAACTGAATCACGTATTTGATTTATTATGGGAATCAGTGGAAAGGAAATTTAGAGGCACAAGCCTGGTTCAAGAGCAGAAGACAATATTCACAGAAGTTCAAGCTCTAATGGATTCGAAGTCTACAATTGGGTGCTCAAATTCAAAACCTTCGTCTATTTCAAAGAAGCCACTGACAGATGTGTTATCCTTTAAAGTGAGATCACAGATGCTCTTATTGACTTATGATTATGGTTTGCTTTAATTGGTGGTTATATGATTTTAAAAGTACTTGCTATCTGTTGCTTGTACAGGTAAAAATCATATCTTTCGTGGGCAGCGATGAGCAGATCTCTTCCAAAGGTGTCAATGGCATATCTTCTTTGCATTACACGTAACAAGCTTTGATTCCTGGGGCTAATTAAGACTTGTTACTGTGATTATTAATGCTTTGCATTTTCCTTTTGGTATTCAGGTATACCTAGCAAATAGGGGTTCTTAAATCACTTTGTCCCTGCTGGCACAGGGAGGCATCTTTAAATCATTCTCTTCCTTTAACTAAGGCTTTGGGCATGAGTGCATGACCCATTAGTTCCCGGTACCCTTATTATTTTTGACTCGTTATGGTCTGTTCACTAAGGCTTTGGGCATATGACCCACCTAAAGCTATGCCTTCTACCTTTAGGAGAATGCTAAAATATAAGGATACAAGCAACTGATCATGTAAGCATCTGCCTCTACAAATATGGAAGGCCAAGCTGCCTTGACTTTACAAAATTCTATTCTGACTAAAGACAATCTCATAAAAAGAAAGTGGAGGGGGGATACTTCTTGTGCCAGAGGGAGGGAGGGAGGGAGGGAGGGAGGGAGGGAGTATCTCATCTCTTTTTTGAATGCCCTGCCAGTAAATATGTGTAGAGCATTCTCGCCTTCACATTTGGAGTGGCTGTTAGATCTTCTTCTTTTGTCCAATTTTGGCCGTGAATTAAGTGGAGCCTACGAAATGGCAAACAAGTGTACAGTGTTAGTTTGGCTACAGTTTGTTGGGTCATCTGGAAGACAAGAAACTCCATTAGTTTTGAAGGAAAGAGAGTTACCCCACGCAGATCATATGTTTGATTTGCTCCTTGTTAATGTATTGGACAGGATTCCAGAAGGATCCACACCGTTCGGCTGCACTGGGTGCCGCCACAGCTCCATAATTATGAAATACTGTAGCATGACCAAAGTAGAGGTTTCTTCCAAGGTGGAGCACGGCGCAGAGGTCCTAAAGTCCCCGCCTGCACTTTCATCAGCAAGGTCAGAAAGAAGATGGAGAGTGGAGACAACAGCCTCGCGATCAAGTCAAGCAGCCTGCAGTGCGTCTGAAAGGGATGTAGTTTGGAAATAGCCGTCTGTGGTTGTAATAAGTCATAGTCGACATCTTAGCCATAGTGGTGAGAAATATTAGACTTGGTCATGGGTGTTGTATCCCTTGGCTGTGCTGGGGTTTGGTGGTTTTGGGTGCTTTTTGTCGAAACCCTGGGAGGTCAGTACAGACAGCAGGCTGCTTGGTTAGATCTGGTTAAGCACATACTGATTGTTAAACTTTTGTAATTTTGTTGCTCTTCGGATCGTCCTTGGTAAGACATGAATAGCTGCAGCAGCAAATATTTGCATCCTGACCAGTTTCTTTTTTATTTGTCTTTGCTTTTGTTTTACTACAAAATTTTCATTGTAGTAGATGATTGCATGATCTATCGATTAGTATTTTGAGATGAATTTTCTGTGGATATTGAAGCGCTACGGAATGTTTAGTAGTAGCACAGTAGTACAGTACCACTTGAACTGCCATATTTGTCATGTTTATCTCAGTTGCAAACCTTCCCTCGCCTAGAACAGGAATTCGTGAAAATAGCAGACTGTCGGGTAGCGACTAGATAGAGACAATATACATGCATCTGATGAATTTTTTTTTCCAGAAACACTTTAAATAATAATTCACACACAAAGATAATGACGATAAGTTGATAAAGGAATAAACACACACATAGAGATAACGATAATTAAAGGACGTGTTTGGTTGGACGTGGAGGGAAGGCAAGCCAAAGTTTGGTTCTTGAATGTTTGTTTGGTTTTATACACCTCGATTTGGCCTGCCCACCCGGTGCTACTAAGACTAGCCACAATGTAAGCGGCGCCGAAAAGAATCTTTGGTCTCTATTCATGCCGGTGCCCAGAACCCACCCGGTGCTACTCCCAGAAATGAAGAATTGGTTACAGTGTTCAACATCGATGCTTGAGTGCATGGGACCAAAATTGTCAGAAGTTTACAGCCGTTCCATTCCTTGCCTTCACACATTCAATAGTTGAGAAATAATTGTTTATTTGTTCAACACCAAGGCGATGCTTGCATTTTATTCTTCAGCATCGGTTCACACGATGGCATGACTCGATGCTTCAACGTTCTCTTTCTTCTTTCAGTACCGATAAAAACCAACGTTGTGGCTAGTCTAAATTGCAGTTCATTTCTCCCTTGTGTGTTGGCCGCTCGCTTTGGGCGCCAAACTTTGCCTAGCTGCTGACATGTGGCCAGACGTCCAATAGATTAGGGGTGTTGATTGGCAAAGCTCCACACAATTCTAGATTTTTTTTAAAAAAAAAGAGTGTCTATCTGTCACACGTGTGTTTCGTCGGGTTCCAACATATGAATTTTTTTAGCCGTATGATGAAGATCTAGCGGTCACCAGCTCTTCTTCTACCTCCACACGCCACAGCAGGACCTCCTCCCCCGCCAACCACCTCCCCGTTGCGGGCATTAGGGTTCGTCGGAGCTTCGGAACCCCTAGCGCCCGCCCTCTTCCCCTCACCCCCACCATCTTCTCCAACTCCGGTGAGCCTCCCCCGCCCCGACCGCCGCCAGCTCCCCTAAACCGCCCATTGACCATCCCCACCGCCTAGCCTACCTACCTCCCCCGGACGAGCATTCTATACCCCACCGGAGTTGGAGAAGACGAGGGGGAGCTCATCGGAACCCTAAAAAGAAGACCCAGGAGGAGGAGGTGAGGTGAGATGAGAGAGAGGAGGCCTACCTGGCGGATCCGTCGCCGCTGCCGGCGACCCGCCACTGCCATGGTCGACGCGGGCGCCGGGAGGAGCTCACCGGTCGCCGTCGCCTGTTTGTGTGTGTGTGTGTGAGAGAGAGAGAGAGCACGTGGAGGGGAAGAGTCGGACATGAGGAGACGCGAGGATATTAAGTTGAAGGCCCACACATGAGAGATAGAAAAAGTCGTGTGTGTTTTATGTGCTAAAACACCTGGGTGGTGTTTAGCCTTCCTAAAAAAAATAGGTCGCTTTGGGTGCCAAATTAATTTTGCTTATGCCTGACCTCCTGTCACCGCAAGAGATGCCATGGCCTAGCCAGCCACACGTCATGCCCTTGCGCCCCCTGTGGTTGCGAACTGCACGTGGCCTAGTGTGTCACCGCCTCGCCAACATGCACCACCATGGCGGCAAGCCACCTTGTCCCGTCACAGCCCCATCACGCGCATCACCATGACCACTAGTCGTCGTGGCCCAGCACGCGAGCCTGTCATGTTGCAAACTCTACCCCACCTCCCATGGCTCTCCCCTGCCATGGCCGCCCGTGCCAAGGAAAAGAATATCTTCCCTTACCATCCCAAAAATCTCTCCCCTTTGACGTTAATGCCCAAAAAGAACTCTCCAGCAAAAGAAATATATTAGGGTAGACAAGTAAGGGTAAGAGAAAAGTAAAAATTTAGTATATATGATGATTTCTCTCCTAAGTTTTCTACTAAATCAAAGTCAAGATGCTTGAGAAGATAGCAGTCTTAGCTTATACCTTACTTAGGACGTCCCCAACGGGGAAAACAAATCGCCGATCGATTTGAAAGCGCTAAATAATAAAAAAAAGGAGAAGCGAAGAGTGTAGACATGCAGAACCGTGCAGCTGAGAGGGGAAACTTTTTCGAAGACCATGCAAGACTAGCTACGCTAGCTTGTTGCTCTTCCTCTTTAACATCCAACATAATTTCAGCAGAGCTAACGTTTTGAGCACCGTTGGTGACGCCCTTAGATAACACTTTTAACACGAGGCGAACTCATGCCATCGCCACAAGAGGTGTCAACCTAGTATCTTCAAAATTCTCTAGTGGTCAACAAAAGAATAAATTCATGTCGTGACTCAAAGTGTTGCATAATTTTGCACACATTGGCATATTAGGGTCTAATCACGATCATGTGCTTAGATGGGCTTGGCACTTCTTCATGCAAAGTGGTTTCATATATATCAATCTCTCTTCATCATGACCTTTATGATGATATATCGAACTTGTGCTTGATCTTAATTGAAAGCCCCCATTGCTATCTCTCATTACCATTTTGAGATAGCAATTGAAGACACATCTCTTGATGTACCAAATAAAAGATAGTCCACCAATATCAATTGAAATACGATCTTCACAATTTAATATAGTTGAAACGATCTTCAGAAGCTGATGCCAATTGGAATAGATTCTTATAAATCATATTTCTATCTAGGGAATGCTTATTAGCATTACGTTGCACAAAGATAGAGTTTACAACTTGTGACCCTTCTGAATGTGGGACACATGTTGATCACTAATTGCAAAATCTCTTAACATAGACTAAATTCCCCCTTTTTTGATAATATATATATATAACTAATATTCTAAAGCCTGAGTTTTGAATAGTATTCAGCGCACAGCGCAACGCCGAATTTATTACCATATGCACAAGATGGAATAAAAGAACAGGTCTTTTATGGTGCTCCAACGTAACTCCCTTCCACCGCAATCAAATCATTTAAATTATTTAATTATGTCACCCCTGACTACCGCACATGGTTCCTACCTCTTGCCGATTATATTTATTTACCACAGCCTATCGTGTAGAGAGCAGGGGCGTGAGTCGCGTGTTCAGAATCGCGTGTTGGTGGCGACGGTGGCTACTGCCGAGGTGGAGTCGCGTGTTGGTGCGGCGGCTGCTCCGGTGGCATAGGGCGTCGGCGACGACCTTGGCAACTGCAACACGGGTCCCCTCCCCATCGACGGCAATGGCGCAAGCAGCGACGGCGCAGCCCGAAGATTCCGAAATCGGTGAGCTTCATAACAAGGGGTTGATCCGATTTGATACTTTTTTGTTCTAATTTTTCCGAAACATGATTCTTGTTTGTGATTTGATAAAGTCACTCTTGTTTCCACGTCGTGGAGCAGACACAGGACGCCGGCCCATAGGAGGGCGAATCTCACGGAGGCGCGACACTCGGCTCGCTGGTAGACGGATCTCGCGGTGCGGCGGCCGCCGACCTGCTTGAGGACGGAGCTCGTGGTGCGGACGCGGCGGCCTGAGGTCCGGTGGTGTCTTGCATGGAGCGCAGGAGCGGTAGTGGACCACGCAGAGAGGAGCCTGCCGGGGGCGGCGTGGAGCGGCGGCCGGCTCTGCCTTCTCTGCCGAAGGCTTCTTTCGCCGAGTTCATTTTGATCGGCGGTGGCGTGTGCACGTCCGTAAGGGCGAGGTCAATGCAGCAGACTAACAGTGGTGTGTGTGCATCCGTGCGAGGAGGGTCGAAGGCGACACACGGACCATGTTGTGGAAGAGAGCTGCTTCGATTTTTCTTCTTCTTTTTTTCTTTCTTTTTAATTTTTATCCGTGTAATTTTATAGGAATTAAATTGAGTAAACGACGATGTTTAAGGCTTCATGTATGATGGTTTCCAATATAGGTTTATTTATTTACAAAGTTACGATGAATTTGTCGAACATATTTGTCAAGACTGACAGAGTAAATCCCTCAGCCATCACAAACAACTAGTATTGTTCGGCTGGTTGTGATGGATAATCATCGTATATAATTTTACTCATGTGAATTTGTGGGTTAGAGTGAATTAAAAAAAGTCTTTGGTTTGCTGCGTGCAATAATTTAGTGTATATGGCAGTCCGAAATTATTTACTGAAGCAAATAAGAATAGTAAGTAATAAAAAACTCCTCATTTAGAGATCACACATCTTAGTAAGTAGCCATCCATTTTTCCTGGTGGCCAACGGAGAAGCATCTGCTCTCTACTCTAGCTTAGGATGATGGATGTTGTATTAGATGTTTGTTAATGAATTTGGGCAAACATTTGTACAAATGTGTGTGGGATCTTAGGAGCTTCAACTCTTGCTTAAGAACTATGGCAATAGAGCTGTTGGATTTAATGGATTTTTTAGATGAATTTGGTTGGTTTTTTTTTTAGGAAGTGATGGATGTGACCAACATTATATTCAAATGTTTATTGTTTTTGAACGTGAGCGATATTATACAAATATTTAATGTTTTCATTTCCTAGATATTTGTACATATTGATAAAGGAACCTTTAATTATTTGTTCCTGTTGATAATTACATACGTCAAAATGAACGAAATCATTTTTTCTAAATGTTTCATGCTTGCATTATTCTTCTAATGATCGGGCACCACGATAAGCGGCACAGCAACGTTTACCCCATATGAACATATTCGGAATTATTTATCTAAACAAATAATTACAGCCCATATGAACAATTTTACCCCATATTAACTTGTCTGAATACCAAACACCTCGTTAATTATCATAAGTAAATTTAATGTTCACAAATCCTGAGAGAATTATTTGTATACCCAAACGATAATATTAGTAATAAAACGTAGCGATGTGCATGAAATTTACCTATGATAATTAATGTGGCGTCCGACCTCCAGTCCAACTATATTTTTACAAATATTTTCCCTTTGACCTATAAATAATTAAATTCTAAAAAATAATTCCCGCGATTAATCTCTAAGTATAAAAATTATTCCCACCTTTGTTTATATTGTACTGCAATTATCAGGAATAATTTATTCGCTCGAAAATAATTGATTATTAAATTAAATTACATTATTAATAATAGAAATAAGTTTTCTAGGACCCGACGGCTTGGTAATTATTACATCAAATTTACTGTACTAACCTAGAAATAATTATTTGTTGAATCAAATGATACTATTAGTAGTAAGAAAATACCATGCTCAGGGACAAATGTCTCGATAAATATCGCATATATTATTGCGTACCGGTTTGGATGGAATTTTTTATATACTCAGATGATGACAATATTAGTAATAAAAATACCTCATCCCAAGGTGGAACGTCTTGGTAACTATCATAGTCAATTTATTACGTAGGGTTCATACATAATTATTTAATTATTTATAGACTCAAGTGATATTATTAGTGATAAAAATTATTCTGCACAAAGAGTGGACGTCTGATCGCATAGTTAATTTTACTGCACACACATCTAGACGGAATTATTTATAGACACGGATGATATAATTAGTAATAAAAAAATACCTCATCCGAAGATTGGACGCCTTGTTAATTATCATAACCTATTTTATTACATACAAGTCTGGATGGAATTATTTACCGATTAAATGATTTTGCTAGTAATAATTTTTATTCCATAGTCTGCTCAACTCAATAAAGTAATAATTTTTATTCCACAGTAATGATTTTTACTACCACCATGGGTTGCTATAATAAAACAGTCACCGGCTCAACAAATTTAAGAAAAACAAACTATAAATTAATTGAACATAATAAAAGAATTTAGGTTTATATGAATCGATTTTAAAAACTAGCAACGTCAATCACTCTGTGTCAATCAAATTTTTATTAAAAGTAGCAACGTTACAGGTCATTCAATGTACTTGGCCTATACCATTCAATGTACGTCTTTACTTATTGCATGCAATTGAATCACACTCATTTTATTACTTCATTGCTCACCGGAATAAAATGAACGTGTTATCTCCGGCCACCGGTGTGCTAAATACTATTTAACACTCTGACCGCTAAATAGTGCAATATATATATATATATATATATACTATTTAACACCTGGCTGCTAAATAGTACAATATATATATATATATATTTGTTGAATATTATTTAGTACTCTACTACAATATTTTATTCTTAGTGAACCCAATAGTAATAATTTATTAACACTCCACTGTAGTATTTTATTCTGGTGAAACCAACAGTAATAAAAATCCATATATGAGTAATAAATTATTACTATTGGACTCACCGGAATAAAATGCTGCAGTGAGGTGCTAAATAGTATTTAACACCCAGGCTACTAAATAGTAGTTCTATATATATATACATATATATATGGAAATAACTAACATATGCACTTTTTTGGTCAATTAAACCTGAACAAGTGAATTTAACTATATTCCGAAGAGTAGCTATAGAAGAGACAAGTTGCAGCGCGAATGAATTTGAGAGATGCTTTTACCAATTCCGATTGGATAAACTGTTGGAGCATATCCAAGGGGGACTTATTTTAACCACGAGACTACACAAAAATTCTAAGGCGGTGCAAGAAGCCGTCATGGGCCTGCATGGGTTGTGCCATTGTACAAGAAGCCCGGCATATCTGGCCCAAACCCTTTTTTTCCCAACCGACATCATTGCCATTCGAGCCCACCGCTTAACTGGCACGAGCTCACCGACCTGCCCACCACCACCTTCTTCTCAGCTGCCCCCCATCATTCCCCGACTCCATCCAACCGAGCCAAAGAGGAGCTGTTTCGCCTCCCGCCGACGAAAAGGCCAAGCCCGTGCCCGTTCCAGCAACCCTAATCTCTCCTCTACCCCCGTCGCCTCTCGCCGGCGAAGAAGAGGGAGCCGCTTGGCGTCGGCGGCGAGCACGACGCGCCCGCTCCCTTCCCGGCTCCCTCCGCGCCGTCGGCGAGGCGCGTCCACCCCCGATCCGCCCTCACCGCGAGGCGGAGGATCTGGGAGGGGAGGGGAGGGGAGGGAGCCAGGTCCGGCGCACCCGACGGCGAGCGCCAAGCGTTCCCCCACCACAGGTTGGTGTGCTCCTCTTCCTCGTCTCTCTTTTTCCTGCTAGCTGGCGACCTAGGTTTCCATTTCTATTACGTCCTCGTCCTAGCTAGGGTTTCCGGTTCCCAAGCGTGAGAATGCGTTCTTCTCCCATTGATTCGCGTCGAACGAGTAGGGAATTGGCGTGCCTTGTTCGCGGTTCTTCGAGATAGGTCGTGGTTCGTTTCTGCCATCAGGGAAATGGACCAATTCCGTTCGGATCTGCAGGGAAATTGGTCTCGTTTCGTGGCCAACACGGAAGGACCGGACCTAGTTGCTCACCTAACCGAATTCCGAAGCAACGTTTATGTGACCTCGACCTCCCTAGGATCGTTGTCTGTCTTTATTAGGGCTAGTTTGGGATCTAGAGTTTGCGCTTAATGGCTCGCGCCGTGCAGCCTTATCCTGTGGTCCCTCCACAGTGCTTTAGGCTTTGATCAGTGCTATGTTGGCATGCATTGCAGCGCTGCTTTGATGGTTATACTTCTTTGGTTTGAGATGGATGGTTTCTGTCTGGGTACGTGGTCTGCTTTGTAGTCGTTTCTGTTTCCTGCATGGCTACCGTTATTGTGGGGGTACGATCAAATGAAACGCTCTCGTTTTGATAATTAGTGGAAACGGAAACATGCAATTCCGTTACGGCAACGCGCAATATTAACTAGCGGAAACGGAAACATGCAATTTAGTTATGGCAACGTGCAATATTAACTAGCGGAAACGGAAACATCATTATTTGAACAGTTGGAGATGATACCGTTACTATTTGGAGAGAATCAGATTTAGCATTGAGAAATCTCAAACGCTGATTCCAATACGATTTGCAGCTTCTGTTTCTCCAACTGGTTTTTCTATTCTGTTTTTGTCGTTTCTTTATTATGCTAGTACATCCTCTGCAAGTGGAGAAAGGATTACCTATCATTTCATCCTTTGTACTCATTGTATATTTGTATGTAAGCTGAAAAGTTTCCGTTTATGGGTATAACTGGTAATATTAAGGCCAAATCGCAAAAGTGTCGCATAAACAAAATAGCACTTAACAATTAAGTGCAGAAATTAAAGGAGCAAATTTCCACTGGCAAAATCAAATATAACATTTCCTAAGTGGCAAATTCATTTTTTCGGAAAGTCGTGATCAGTAGTTTTTTTTCTATTTTTGACATCTTTCGCAAGGTTCATGTGAGGTAACCTCTTGTGGCTTGATAACATCGATTGATAGTAATATATGTAATCCTCTTTTACCTGAGAAAGATTAGTTTGGGACGAGCTGCTAAACCAATAGAATTGGGATAGATTATTTCTAAATTAGAGTTAGACCTGCCTGAATGAGCAACATGTGATATTTTCATTGCTTCAAAACAAAAAACTATGCTTGGTTACTTGGTTAGATCTCTGCAACTGCCATTTTAAAAGCACATAGGGGTGGGCACAAAACCTGATTCCTGAACCCAAACCACCTGGACCCAGAGCGGAACTATCCATACCTGAAGTATCCTATTACAACTTCAGAAGTAACTCTAGATATCCAAATTTAATTTGGGCAGTTCCTGTATTGATCCCTGGTATCTGAACTGCCCATGATACCCGAAATTTATGCTTGTGTGATCTGTGATGTGTATAGGAATATATGTTTCTCTGTTTGAACAACATTTGTGTAGTTGTTGAAGACATATGCTGTTTTGTACTTTGGTATTTGCTCGCTGTGTGATTGGTTATATATTTTTTTCTCTACTAAATGCTGGCAAAAATTGTTGTTTATACTGCTTTAAAATGTCAAATTTTTGTCTATTTTGCTGGTTTTGTCAAAATTGGGTGCATCAGGTATACCCAAATTATCGGTAGTGTTCTCTCGTGGTGAAAATCGGGTATCAGTTTGTAATGCCCAACTTGAATATTTGGATGTAACCCAAGTTGGATGTTTGGGTTACCCGAATGCATTATGTGCCTTTTGTTTTTAGTTTGGGTGGATTGTGTTTCATCTAGCATTTCCAGTAAAACTACATTCGCCCTTTTCATTCTGGATTTGAGTTTGCTCATTCATTTGAATTTCTAAACATAATAGTGATCATGCAGTTCATGTCAGCAATTCTCTTTTTCTTTGAATTGGTTAATATTAAATAATATCTCATTTAAATCCATTGCTGTAACTGTTGGATATCTGGTGTGCGCCTATGGGCCTACCTTTTTTTTTTTTTTTTTTTTTTCTTTTGGTGTGTTTAGTAGCTTGTTCTAAATGAATGCTCCACCTACAGGCTTGGCTGAGGAAAACCTGTGCACTGTGCATCTTGGACACGGCTTTGCCATTTACTAAGTCTTGAGTTATTGCTCCGCTGTAAGACAAGAAATCAAACTCTCTGGCCAAACACAATGATGGCACAAGCCTGTAAGAAGAGGAGAGGAGTTTATATAAGCAGTGAATCGGGAGACTCTGATACAGATTCTGATGTTGAGGGAAGCAAACTCTCTCAAAAGTCTGGGGTGACATCAATTTCTACATGCGAGCACCAGTCATCTCATAACCTCAAGGCTGCAAGTATGAAAAGTAGCAGGATGATAAGGCTGTGTGGAAATATTGTAAGGAAGCTCATCGATCACAAAGGTGGCTGGCTTTTCAAAGATCCTGTTGATCCAGTGCTGTATGGGATTCCTGACTACTTTGATGTTATCCGCAACCCAATGGATTTGGGCACTGTTAAGGACAAACTCACAAAAAAGAAATATGCAAGCATTGAGGAGTTTGCAGCAGATGTGAGGCTAACGTTTTCAAATGCTATGAAGTATAATCCTCCAGGCAATGATGTCCATGCTGTTGCTGAAGAATTGAATGGAATATTTGAATCAGAATGGGAATCAGTACAAAGAAAATTTAGAGTCCGAAACACTGTGCAAGAGCAGCAGACAATGAAGGTCATAAAAGTTCGAGGTATTATGGATTCAAAGTCTACAGTTGCTAGAGGACCGGTTGCCCTCTCAAATTCAAAACCTTTGGTTGCAAAAGGGCCAATAGCTTGCTCAAACTCGATTGCAAAGAAGACACTGACAGACGCGTTATCCTCCAAAGTGAGAGCACATATGCTCTTATTCATTTGATTTGTTTTTCTGGTGGTAATGTGATTTTAAAAGTACTCAAATCTGCTGTTTGTACAGGTAAAAATCAAATTTTCCGTGCGCAACTCTGAGCGTACCTCTTCCAAAGGTGTCAATAGCATAACTTCTTATTTCTTTGCATTAAATGACAACCTTTTGTTCTAAGGTCAATTTAAAACTTGTTATGATTATTGACGTTTTCCTTTTCATTCAGATATACCTCTTCAAGCAGCTGGTAGCAAAGAGGGGTCCTTAAATCACACTGTCCGCACTGGCAAGAAACAAGCATCTTTTGATTGTACTCTTCCTTCCACTAAGGTTTTGGGCACGAGTTCCCTTCTCATTATTTTTTACTCATTATGTTCAGTATAAACAAATTTGTAACTCCCTATCTAAAGCTATATCTTCTACCATCAGGAGAATGCTAAAATTTCAAAGAGAGAAACTGAGCGCAGCTTTAGTTCATTTGGTATGTCGAGCATTTCTGCACAGTTTTATTCCAGGGTTTCTGTTTTGCTAATGTACTTGAAATCCTAGGAAATGAATCATGGTCTTGCAATGACACTTCCACTTCGCCACTCGCTTCCACTGTGCAAGGTTATTTCGCGTGTTCTCCCATACATAATTCATCTGCTTATTTTTTAATTCCTGTTATTGGAAAAAATGAAAACTTAACATTTAGGAGCTTAGGGTACCTGATTTTATCCATATAATTCTTGGCTAATGTAATGTAATGTAATGCATCCTCTCATGTGAATTCCAGGTGAGGAAAGTTACCTTCATGATGAACCTTTGTCACCAGGCAGAGCTCTTCGTGCAGCAATGCTCAGGAGTCGTTTCGCTGGGACTATCGTGAAGGCTCAACAGAAGGCACTTCTTGATCATGTAATATTCCAAAAATATGTGCTGAACTTTGTGGTCTTCTATTTGGCTATGGCTTTGCAGAGGACAAGTTTATATCTGTGCAGTGATGCAGCTCTTGCTGATGTGCTGTTTTGATGCCACAGGGGAAAAGTATAGACCCTGTGAAATTGCAATTGGAAAAGGAGAGGTTGGAAAAGAGGCAGCAAGAAGGTAAGAGTTTCGTATAATTGATTAATTGTGATCTGGATCTGTTTTTAGTACCTCTAGAACTCCTGTGAGTAGAAAAAAATATCTTATATACATGAACATGAGTACATCTGTCACTGAGACTGGTATAGATCTCTTACCAAGACTGGTACTGTCTGAGGGGATAGTTTTGTATTAGTGAAATTTTTATTTAACTAAAAATACTCCTGTGCTTTCTTGATTCTTTGCTTTGAGAAACCCTAACTTCCTAAAAAAATGTCCCTGGTGAAATATCAGCAGTGTCTGGTGTTTAGCGCACTGTCACATTGATTTGTACTTAGTGATGAATAAACTAACACAAAGCATGCTGTTTTGGCCCGGGTGTTTAGATTCTGTGGATTGAGGTTTTCTTAACACTAGGGCATTAGATGCAAAAGAAGCCCTCAGTTATGCAGGATAAAAAAATTGTGTTAAGAAAACATTTTTTGCCTGTTGAACTAGTAATAATGCTTAATGTGTAATCAAGAACTGGTATTTCCCCTGCAGTCAACTCAGAGTCAGAGGCCACTGGGTGTATGAGCTAGTTTTTGGTATACTGATTACAGTTGGGATTTGGAATTTCAACTTGCTTAATTTTAGATTGATACATCTCCTCTCATTATATAGAGAGGTCTGACTTGGCCCCTAAGCAAACAACTAATTAACCCTACTGGGCTAAGGCCCAATAGGCCATTGACTCCTTAACAGTGTGGAGATCAGTGATCCACGTGCTCGAAACATGATTGTGCCTTTTAGTATCACCACTAAATTTCTATATACATCTTGAAAGAGAATTATCATACTGCCTTTTTTAAGTTCTTGTTGGTTTTCATCTTTAGTCTACTTAACTTGCTTGTGACTATGGTGTGGGTTAAAGTTGGGAACTTTGTACTGAAGGCATGTTATAAACTTGTGCTGAAATTAACTTCTTGATTTTTTCTTCACTTCTAAGGTAGCTCTTAAATTCTTTTTGAAGTTAAGAGAAATGACTTAATTGAAGTTCTCACCTTCGAACTACTTGAAATTCTCACCTTCCAACCAATTTGTGCTGATGAAATTTCCTATTTACTTTTATGTGCTCTTTAAACATGATCTATGTGCATATATTTGCTAAAATAATAGGCATCTTGAGGTCGAGAAATCGTGAGAGTTCTGTTTCGGGGAATTAAGATTAGAATCAGTACTTTGAGCATTCTGTCAAGAAGCTACATTGTGGCATATGAGAAGCTGTAATTTTCGTGTCATCTTGACATGAGCTATCATTCCCGTGGATGCTAAAATGGTTACCGCTTCATTTTTTTTCCATTGTGATACAGAGAAAGCAAGGATCGAGGCCCAGGTGAAGGCTGCTGAAGAAGCTGCACAACGGAAGTTCGATGAAGAAATGAGGATGAAGAGAGAGCAGGAAAGAGAAGCAGCACGGCTGGCACTCCGCATGGTACTACCTGCTTGCGGTTTTCTGACCTGCAAGTTTATATGCTTGATGGTATGCAAGGGATAAATCTCCTCTTGTGCAGATGAAGAAGACTGTTGATATTGACAACAGTGACTTCCTAAAGGAGCTGGAGAACTTCAGCGAAACGTGGCAGTCGAATCCACCTGGCAAATTAATCGTGGATTTTATTGATGGGGACTTGCCACCGGGGTTAGGGAGCCCGCTGGAGAGGCTTGGCCTGTTCATGAAGAACGATTTTGAGGATGAGGTGGAACAGGAGATGGAGGACAGGGCATCACCCTCAATGGACGTTGACATGAGGAAAGATTTCCAGGAAGATTTAGGCCATGAAATGCAGGACAGCATATCACCCGTGACGGTCATTGGCACCACGAAGAATGACTCCCAGGGAGCGGAAATGGAAATGGAGGACAGCGCATCACCATCCACAGTCATTGACACAAAGAAAGACTCTGAAGAAGAGGGAGAACATGAGATGGTGGACAGCGTGTCACCTTTGATGGATGTTGACGCGGAGGAAGGGGAGATCAGCTGCTGACGGTAGCCCCACACCTCTGGTCATCCACATAATTTATTGGGGCCGTGAGGCAGACATCCTTGCTGGGTTGGGTTGTTTAGATTAGGCCACCTCATAAGCAGAGTGATGAAGAAACACTAGTTTCCCTGGTTGCGTCGTGTCAATAGAACCTTGTGGAGAACATGTGTCAGCCGAACTGAGTAGTGGTTCGAAAAGGGCTTTGCTGCGGATTTTAAATTTCGTGGTCTTGTCAGTCGGGCAAGAGTATGATGACTCCGCTGTATGTTGGATATGTTAGGTACCTATTTTTAGTGTAGTGTGAGCTCGTCGGCTGGATGACCTGTATAAAAAAGATGAGAAAAAAAAATGGGTAATTTAGTGCTAGTATATATTGTCGGAGCCGGCTGCAGCACACAAGCTAGAGCAATGTTCCCAGATGTGGTGAGCGCACCGTAGTACTTTGTTACTGTATTCGCTCTAAAACTTAAATAAAATGATGTCAGTCGCACAAGTATAAATGTTAAAATGTAGGTATAGCTATGAAATAATATTTGAAGTACCCTTTCTAAATAGCACACAATTGTTTGGGCACACATGAATTGATTCATAACCAAGTCCTAACTCGCATAGCATTTTCTTTGCTTCGTCATATGATTTTGGAATAGTATTGAACTCTGGGAAAGCTTCTGACAAGATCTTCATAATTGCAGAAAATGCTGAGTTAGTGATCCTATAGTATGACTTCACATGGAGCATCTTGATTACAGATGTGAACCTTGTAAAATTCATACAACCAGGATATAGCTCACGCTTAGCATCTTCAATCAGCTGTTTGAAATGTGATGCAGCACCCTCATTTCTATCTTCAGGTCTAGCCTCATTTCTATGTTGTTCAGATCTGACGAGTTCCCCTAACATCTCTTCAAGTCTACAATAATCATCATTGGTGTGCTCAGGTACAAAAGAATCATCATTTGCATCCTCATCCTCAACTACTGCTGCCTCCTCCAAAACATGAATATTTCTGTCCTCTCCATGATCTATCCACCTGGTATATGTGCTAGACATGCCATTGAGCAGTAGGTGCCTCTCCACTTCATCTTGATCTAAAGATTTATAGTTCAGACAGCTTTGACATGGGCACAAAATCTTCTCAGACTGAGAGAACCTCTCTTTGACAAAGTTCATGAAAGACCGAACACCACAAATATACTGAGGGGTAAACAGAGAACCATGAATCCAACGTCTATCCATCTACATAAAAATTGCAGAAAATAAATAGATCAATCTAATCTAGAATTGCAGCCACTACATCAACTAGCAAAGTGCAACACTAATTTGAACTAAGTATCAAAATCCATACCAATTGAAATCAGGTGAGGCAAGATCTCTCAAGGTGGGTTGCGATGGATCCCCTGCAGGGGGCTTGACGGAGCTGCTGCTGCGGCTGCTCCTACGTATCCCCTTCACCGCGACCACCACGCCACCACTGACAGCAACCGGACGACGACGCGAATAGGGGCAGACGGCGTGGACAAGGACCACAAGGTCAGCGTGGATAGCGGCGGCTGGCGAGGAAAGGGGTGGCCTGTGCGTACAAGGACATCCGGCGCGTACAGGTTGGGATGGCCGGCAAGAACAGGGGCGGCGTGTGGCCGGTGGCCGGCGACCGGCGAGGACAAGGGCGACGCACGCCCGAGGCGGACAGGGTCACTGTCCTTAAACTAAAAGGACTACAATTGTTTTATCCGAATAAAAGAGGAAACATATTATCAATAGACACAAACAATTGAGTATCCTAGTGGTAGGGCAGGTTTGTTTAGACCGAGAGGTCTACAGTTTGATTCCCTACAATTGCAATAATTTTTTGGGCACATTTACCTTCGTCCCATCTTTCCTGTTTACACCTATCACTGATAGCTAGGTCCCACCAAAATGATCCGTGACGTCCAATTGTGACCATAATTTAATGAATCGTGATATATCCATCACCTTGATTTGAATCGTCACGGATGACTAAATTCCATGATGATTTGTTAGAAGGTCATGATAAAATCGTCACGTATACCCAAATTTCTTGTAGTGCTTGTTGTAGCGAATTTCAAGCTGTGGTTAAAAAAATCCCCTCGGTTGTCCCATGGCCAAAGCAGACTCCTTGTTGTAGCGAATTTCAAGCTGTGGTTAAAAAAATCCACTCGTCTGTCCCATGGCCAAAGCATAGGTCTAAGGTCCGGCCCCGGTCGTGGTCGTCTCACATGGGCTACGGTGCCACTGTATAGGCCAAAGCACAGGTCTAAGGTCCAGCTCCGGTCGTGGTCGTCTCACATGGGCTACGGTGCCGCTGTGTATGGGTGGGGCTGAGGTTCGGGGTTTTCTCGACCTGCGTGAGAAGGTCTTCTTCTTAATGTAATGCCCGGGGGCTGTCTTACCCCCGCAGGTCGAGTTTTTTTGAAGTCTTACGGGGGTTTTTAGCGCTACCGCCGCCCACTCCCTTCCTCGCCGCCATCTCAGGAGGGGGGGGGGGGTGATCCATTGATTTTAATAAATTTACTCAAGTAGATCGACTCATTAGAGTTATAGTTTTTTCATGCCAAAGTTCTTGGTACTGGAGTCTTATTTTCTCCTTCTCCTCCTCTTCGCAATGGTGAAGAAGGGAGGAATCAATTTCTCCATGCCAGCTTCGTTGAAGAAGAGGACGATAACTTCAGTGTCACCTTCTTCATCGACACGACGACATGAAGATTTTTATTTTTGGATGGTGGCATCAAGGCGGAGGTGATGCATATCGCTACCATGGAATAATTTTCAATAATCTTTTCTTCGTTTTGTTGTGATTAGATTTGGCCATGATGAAAGACTAGGGAGAATATTTTTCAGATCAGTCTTGCTCATTCGTTGGTGGCAGAAAAAAGAAGAAGGAAGACACCAGAAAGAAGAAAAATATCCTCAATTCCACCTACAGAAATGTTATTCGTTGTTCGTTAGGTAATTATTCTCAGACCATTTACCAAGTGTTTCCCTATGCGGTCATCCACACTACAAAGCGATTAACAAGTTATGTTTTAAGTTGCGTTATTCACAACGCGTGTACTATTTTATAATGCAAAGTGCTTGTAACGTATTGTTGTGTTCTCATATTTTATATAATATAATTCTTCTTTTATCACAAAGAAAAAGTCTTACAGTTTTTTAGCTCAAATAATAGTAATGGACAATAGGGAAAGGCAGAAACAAATGAAAGTTAAGTCATTAGCAAACCATATTATTGCTTCTTCATCCACTCTTGGTGATTATGAGTTTATGACCAAAGCTGCTAGCGACAACCTTCAATGCTTTGTTGGCCAAGAGAATCATATATCTCCCTTGCATTCTCACACTGCAGTAACATATAAAAATTGCAGTCAGCATATGGTTCCTCCAAATGTATGTAACCTGTACAAAGGAAGCATATTGTGTTTTTCTCAAAACTAAGACTTACGTGTAACCGAATTGCCTAGCGTAGACCTACAGCCGCAGTTCACATTCCTCGGTCGTCTTATGCCCATTTTTAGCTAGCTCCCGAAACATGTGAGGTGTGGATCTAGGTGTGGTTAACTCAATAGCTATATGAACATGTTCCAAATAGTATTAACATCTTGGCACTAAAAAGGAGGTGTTTAATTGTTTCATAACAATCACATAGACAATACTTCTGGCTACTAGTCCAATTCTTTTTTGGCTGAATTTTTCTTTTTTAAAATTATACCTCACTAAAGTTTTTTTTAGAAAAGAGAATATATTAAAATATCCCAGCTTCTGCATCGACTGATGCATATAGCTGTTCATTATTACACTCAACCAAGTACAGAGGACCAAACAATCTCAAAAACAAAAAAATATCCAAGAAGGAAAGAGGTAACAATTCCCAAATCAACATCTAAAGCATAATTCTATTACTGAAACTCCAGCCATGTCTTGCAAATAACTCCATCACTGTTGTCTCAATCCTCCTGCAACCCATCATTATCAAATGACGATCCTCCTACCAAAGGAAAAATCTTTCTCATCTTAAGAGGCTTTTTCATCTTTCAGATAGACTTAATAATAAAAGGAGTACTATTTATTAGATACTAGTAAATTGATTGTATTGAGAATTAAACATTATTGTGTACTCCCTCCGTTCTAAATTATAAGTCATTCTAAGAATCTTGGAGAGTTAAAACATCTCAAGTTTGACCAAAATTATATAATAAGATAATAACAATTATGATCCCAACTAAGTATCATTAGATTCTTCATTAATTATATTTTCATACTATACCTATTTGATGTTATAAATTTTTGTAATTCTCACTATAATTTTGGTCAAACTTGAAATGCCTTGATTCTCTAAGATTTTTGGAATGACTTATAATTTGGGATGGAAGGGTAGGTCACAACGAAAATATCCCTCCCATTAGAAAGATGAATGTTGGCTACTAGGTTATGCCAAACCATCACTTTATCCCACTAAAATTGAAATGATACATTGACTAAGTTTGGTCAACCTTATTCAAAAGAGTGTTAGTATCTACCACATGAAAGAGACAAATTATTCGACTACATTTTGTAATGTATATATATATATATCCAATAATGCTAAGTTGATGTTGTAAGTATTATTGTTTTTCTCTATAGGCTTGTCCAAACTCGTGATAGTTTTACTTGTACAAACAATTTGATCCCTTTAGGACAAAGAGAGTAGTATATTTTTATAGAGGCTAGGAAATCTCTCTTTCATGGGAGTGGAACTGTGGAACCTACCCATGTATCTTACCATAATCTGGTTTAATGAACCATCTACTATTTTGAAGGTTCCACATCCTAGAAAGTTGTTCCTAAATTTTAGAAGATCTTTCCAAAACTAAGAGTTCCCAGGTTTAATAAAACTTGTATCTGACATTTTGAACTCGAATATTCATTTCTAAGCAAGGTCTGTCTATTTATTAGGCATTTCAAATTGCTCAAACAAACACGCACAAACAAACACACACACACATAAATATATATATAAAGGTCCTAGGGCTCCTTGATCTTTGTGGCAATACATGTTGTCCCACTTAGTAAGGTGATATTTATGTTTATCGCTATTGTCTTGACAGAAGAACCTTGTTTGATAAAAGAACCAGTATTTCGAAGACAACCTCTAGATTTCCAAAAAGGATATCATGAACATAGGTAGGTTATTCCGAGCCAAGTTTAGCAGCACTAGTTTGGCACAATAGGATAAGTGTTTGTCCAAGCAAGCTAGTACATAGTTTCATTTAAATCTTACTTCAATCATACTCCACTCCACATTGTGTAGATTCCTAAGCACCTAAAGAGGTATGGAACTTGGTCAAAAAAATAGTTTAATTTGGTGGTCTCCCTTTGAAAATATTTTGCTTGTCCAAAAAAAAAAGATCTTATTTTTTTCTACAAAATAGACCTGATAGTTATTCAAAAATAGCGAGTGGAAGCTTCATGTTCTTCACTTAATCCAAATCATGGTGCAAAAAATATGGTATCGTTTGCATATTGTAGGAATAAATAACCCATCATTCAAAAGATACAATATTACTCTAATTTTCCCACGTCCTTGGTTTTCTCGATTAATATCAATAGCATGTCATCTACTATATTGAATGACATAGGTTACACGATATATATATATATATATATATATATATATATATATATATAAAATATATATATATATATATATATATATATATATATATATATATATATATATCTCCTTGCCTAAGTCTTTCCTTTGTTTGGAAGTAGTGTCCAATGCCATCATTAATGTTGATATACCCATATGCTTCATTCTTTTACAAATCTATCGATCAGCTGGCTACACCATTTATGGCTAAATCCTTTAATTCAAAGGGTTCGCTGAAGAAACAACCATTTAACCTTGTCATCATGCCTTTCCCAAGCCAATTTAAAGGACCACCTTGCCATGCTTCTTAAGTTCTTAGTAGTGTGTAATTCATAGATGGTTTCATGCAATGTCACACCACCTCATGATGCTATTACGATGCGGACACCTTAAGATTTTTGCTACGGTAAATCGATTTACCGCAGCAGATATTTCACTACGTCAAAATCGAGCTTTCGCAGCGTTGCCTAAAAGCTCTCTGTGGCGGACACTAGTTTTGCCCGCTGCAGAAAATCACATGATTAACCACTGCGGGTATTTTTTATTTACCACAACGGACATCTTAACGTGTCCGCTGCGGTAAATGGGTATTTACCGCAGCGGACACGTTAAGATGTCCGCTGCGGTAAATAAACAATACCCGCAGTATTTACCGCAGCGGACACGTTAAGATGTTCGCTGTGGTAAATCGATTTACCACAGCGGGCATTCTATAAGGCCCGTCACGGTTAAGGATGAGGCCCAAAAGGCCCAGGGCGAGGTCCGATTAATGGTCTGAGTATAAAATCAACACTTAGGGTTTCAGATTCACTGCTCTCCTACCGCCACTCCTCTCCACTCCCTCCAGCCGCCGCTACTCCTCCAGATCCGGCGACTCGACTCCCTCCCTCCAGCCGCTACTCCTCTCCCTCTCCTCCCCACTCGTCGAGCTCCGGGCAGGAGGCCTAACGACGGTCGAGCGCAGACGCGCGGAGCGTCCGCGCGGGGAAGCGCCAGCGCGCGCGGGGACACAACAGCGCGCAGAGGGCGGCTCGCGCGGCGCGGGAGGCGCATTGCGGATGGCGCGGACGGCGCGGGCGTCGCGGCCACGCTGGAGGCGCGGCGGCGCTTGCGCGTGGTGTTCTAGGGTTTTTCTGTTTTCTTTTTTATTTTTTTTGGAAGGATTAACCGCAACGAGCATTGTAGGGTGCCCGCTGCGGTAAATAGCATTAACCGCAGCGGGATTCTTATGTTGTCCGCTGCGGTTAATCCGTTTTTCGCAGTGGGCACTTGCGACCGCCACGGTAAACGCCACATTTACCGTGACCTTGTCATCGCAACGGATGCGATTGCCCGCTGCGAAAAACGGATTTTGACCGACACGCAAAATCCGTTTTGACGTAGTGTTTTAAGATGCCCGCTGCGGTAAATGCTGCAGCCCAAATAGGCCAGGCGAGGCCCAATCTGACTCATTAGCACGCTCTGCTATATAAAGACGAGTTAGGGTTTGGGTTCCTCTCTCCCTCTCTCTCACAACGCCTCCCTCTCTCCCAATCCTCCTCGCTGCCTCCCTCTCTCAGCGCCTCCCTCTCACGGTGACGCCTCTCTCGCTGAGTCCGAGCACAGGGCGCGGCCCCCCACGGCGGGGCGGACCGCCACGGCGCGGACCAGCACAGCGGGGCGGACCCCCACGACGGCGTCCTCATTGAGGATCCGACGAGGGCGGCGGTGGCGGCGGCGGGATCCGGTGCCCCTCCTCTCCTCCCTCACCGGCGGCGGGATCTGGCGCGGAGAACACCCAGCGGCGGCAACCTGGTTGGGCTCGTCGGGCCCATGGATAGGCTCGGCGGGCATATCTAGGATTTTTTTTCTTCTTTTGAATGATTAACCGCAGCGGGCAAAACGGCCCACTGCGGGAATACTCGATGTACCCTGACCTTTCCGCAGCGGCGGACCGGTTTGTCCGCTACGGGAAACAAAAAAACGACCGCTGGGAAAAAATTATTTTTAGTGTTTCTGGTTTCCCCGGCCAGGGTCCTATATGCACATTTGTTTGCATATAGCTAGGTGCACGGATAGGCAAGCGTCAACTCCCAAATTTTTACAATACATCCCTTTTTTTGAATTATTTTCACGTTTGGACCCCTGGAGAAACTATATGCAGAAATGGACCCAGGGGCTCGGCGCCGTGGGGTAACACAGCTCGGCGCCGTGCCCCACGGCGCCGAGCCCTTAGCCCGCATCCAGCGTGGATCCGACGTGGCTGGGGGCTCGGCGCCGTGGGGCACGGCGCCGAGCTGTGTTACCTCGGCGCCGTGCCCCACGGCGCCGAGCTCGGCGCCACACTCCACGGTGCCGAGCTGTGTTCCTTATATTCCAGGCAGCTTTCCCACCAACCCGAGGTTTCATCCATTTGTTCTTCCTTGCTCTCGGGTTTTTCCTCTCCTCCACCCACCTAACCTCTTTGAATCGACATTTTGGACATAGGAAACTTGGATTTGATCCACCGATCTTCGAGACCAAGGTATCCTTCTTCCCCTCCTCATTTTTTACGCATCGATTCGGTCTATATTAGGTGTATTTTGAAACCCTAGTTAGATTTTGACTTAGGGTTTGGGACGATTATTGATTTGTTATTTGTATTTTGCAACCATAGGATGCCAAGGCGTGGGAAAACTACTAAAGTAAGGTATTCTCTGCTAGGTTTATTTTTTGTTCTAATTGTTTCGGTTACTAGAACGATTTTTTTTCATTTGTAGGAAGGGCCCGTTGACCGGCATCGCATTCGATCCAAAGCCTCTGCCCAGCGGTGTTCCGATTCCAATGTGCTTTTGCGGTGATCCTTGCAAGGTAGAGATTTCTGAGGATCATGAAACCTATAGGCAGAGGTATTGGATGTGTTCAAATTATGCTTTTCAGCCTACACTTGCTCAGCGTCGGACTAACTTAATGGTGAGAATCTACTCTTATACGGAAATCGATTTATATCAAATTAAATAATGATTTTGTTTTGTGTGCCTAACTTCTGCATGATTTACAGACCCCTCCACCGCTATGTGACTTTGAGCAGTGGATCGACACTGAGATCAAGGAGTCCGACAAACGTCTTCTGCAAGGTATGAAGGACTGGGACGCGGAGCGTCAAGTGGCCTATGAGAAGATACTGAAAGAGGAGGCAACTGAGAAGGAGCACAAGAAAGAGGAGGAAGAGAGAAGAGGTGCAGCCTACAGGGAGGAGAGGGACAAGAAGGTTGAGCGCGCCCGCCGTGCGAAGGCAGCGATGGAGGAGAATCCCGATGCGATGAGGAAGGGAAAGTGGCCTCGTTGCACTCAGTAGTTCTATGTTTTATCCATGAATAACGGCATGTATTGTTAAACTTTTAGTCAGAAGTACAATGCCACTGTCGCCAGTCGCTCTCTTTTCATTTGGCAATGTCATTATTAGAAGGATCCTGTTTCCCACAACTGAAGTTACTTCCAAACAGTATCACCCAAAAACTTGAGAGCCGGAACACCTCTAATCTCCATGTCCACAAGGGGTGCCTGGATAAACCTCTAACCTCTAATATGGTAGTTATCAACATATATAAATGTAAATAAATAATTCACGAAATAAATTCGCTAGAGTTTCTCTTGTATGTGGAGCATCAACAATGACAAACAGAGACAACATAATATGATCCAACATATATGCATCCAAATAGCACAAGACAACCACATAGTGAACCATAATCACCATCATCACACAATATGAATAATCCATAATGTCCATACAATCCAAATGGTCCGTAAAGTCCATACAATTCAAATAGTGAACCAAAATAGACAACCACTAGCTCAACTCCACATTGTCACTGCCTCCTAGCCCTACCTTTACCCTTACCAAAAGGGTCGGTGCCTGGAGTGTAGTGAACTGGCGGACGTCGTCTCCTAGTTCCTAAAGGCTGCGAAGGCTGAGTCAGAGGAGCATCATCTAGCTGGGGCGGTCCAAGTTCCTGATATCCGCCGTGGTCCTCTTCTTCCTCTGTGGCGTCACCTTGGAAAGTATCTTGAGTACCACGAGAGGAGCTCTGTCCGCCGTAACCTACAATGTCATGTATCAATTAAATGTGCATATAAGTACATTTACGTGTATTAAAGAAAGACACTTAACTAGACGACATGTAATGAAAGTTTACCTCCGCGAGAAGAAGTGGTCTCCCTCTGTGTTCTCTGTGGACTCGCTACATACTTCATCGCCGCGCTAGTCCCGCAACCACAACGAGCCGCAGCTCGACGCAATCTACGTGCTAGCCTCTGTGATAACAACATGAGCATTTTAAGCGTTGTAATATATGCATTGTTGACGAGATAGTCGTTGTGTTGATGAGTACTTACTCCTAGAAAGTTGTTGAGCATAGCCTCGTCCACGTTTGTCCTTGGAAACCGTTCAATTTCCACTACAGACTGTTTTAGCGCGTTGCCCTGCAAAAAGAGACAAATTATAGTCATAATGGTAGTCATATGCAACGCATTGCCATGAAAAAATTAGATAACCTTTTTAAGATCACTTACCACTCGGTCCAAGATAGGTGCAGCCTCGACAATCGTCCCTTGTCTTGCTTCAAGATCATAGGACGTGTCTTCGTCATCTGAAGAATCAATGTCTGCGTAGTCCGTATTTGTCCATTGAGTCTTCAACTTTGTTCGTGTCACTGTCCGGTACCAAGTTAGGTATTGACGAAAGTTGTAGTCGTTGTGTGGCGTCTGGTTTTGATACACATTGTCATATTGATCGTAACTTGAAGGGCGTAAGTTGCAACAATCATAAGGTATAAGAATGAATGAATAACAATATGCAATGAACTCACCATCGAAGCTGTAAGACCATCCAACTCGTTGGCGTACTGAATGTACGCACGTTCTGTCCTCGAGTAGGGGGCCGTCACCTGGTCGTACAGATGTGCATATGTAGGAAGACGGCGAGGGTTGTGTACCGCGAACCAAGGCCGAGGTGTCTGGAGTGTAGGCCGACCAACCGGTATACGAGACCACATCCACAGCTGAAGAAGGTACACACAACCCCCAACTGAAGAGTTCCTCGCACCTCGTCGACAAGCCTCACAAAGGTGGCGATATAGGAACGCCAATACTGCAGAACCCCAGCTGTATATGCCTGCAGTGTCCCAATTACCCAAGCAGGGGAGGTATATCCATGACACTGTGTCTCCTGTTGCGTCAGGAAAGAGAACACACCCGAACAAGTGCAACACCCAAGCTCTGCAGTAGGACCCAACTGTGGCATCGTCTGTGTCATCCGGACACACACCAAAGGCAGCCCTGATCCAAGTAATGGAAACACCTGTGCCGCGAGAATGCGTCGCCTCTGGAGGTAGTGGTCTCCCAAGGAAGGCTTCCATCCTGTCCTCCAACCTTCAGACCGACAGTGCCCGATGACAGGAATACCTCTAATGGAGAGACCAAGCCACTTCTGCATGTCCTCAAGACTGATAGTCATCTCTCCACAAGGTAGGTGGAAGCTATGAGTTTCGGGCCTCCACCTACAGAACGTAGATAAGTAAAGATGTTACTTACATTTCAAAGAAACAGTGTGTAGTAATGAATTAGTATTGGATATGGTTATACCTATCGACCAAAGCTGAGATCGCCGCAGGGTTGATGACAGGCAACCCACGACGAACCTGATACGACACAACGTCTAGTCCAGCCCTCTCTAGTAAGGGTGTGTACCTTTCGTCGTACCGCATCTCGTGGAACTTGTCATGGGTTCGAGGACGAAGAGGGGCCAGCACCTGCAACCATTACAAGTGTTTTAACGTAAGTACCACAAATTTAGCTCGTATGCTTAAGCAAGATAAACTGCAGTAATTACCTCCCCCTGGGAAATGCGTCGTCCTCGGTGGTTCTCCTCGTAGTACGGATCGAGGAGGTCGAAAGTCGCCATCCTGTTAGAGGAAAAGAAAATTGTCAGTACGAAATTAAATTACATGCATAAATATTAGAAAGCGAACAAAGATTAAACATTTATAAATATTACAAAGCATATATATATATAATTGTCACCTGGCTAGGCGCCCAAGTGCATGTACGGGCATTGTGCCCAAGTCTGCCATATTTGCTACATTGGTTTTGCTCGGGATCAGTAAGAAAGGGTGTTGCTCTACCCCTCTTTGATCTTCCTGAAACCTGATCCATGACCATCTTGTATCTCGTCCTCTTCCTAGTTCCACGTTTGTCCCAACGAGCACCTGGGTCCGCAATGTATCTCGGGCCATGGTATGGTGGCCACTGCTCTTCCTCTAGGTAAGGCTCGAAACGGGGAGCCCAAGTAAGTACAAGGCTGTCAACACTTAGCTCTCGTGGCATCCTACTCTCATATGCATAGTTGCAATGTTGAGCTGCTGCAATATAATGAGAACATGGAAAGTGGTACTGCCTTGGTTTCCCACACATGCATGAGAAATTACTAAGAACCACAATATAAGCCCTTGAAGGTCGAACCTCACCATCAGAGGTTGTCCAACCCCTTTCTATGACCTCATACTTTCCCGTGCTATGGTCAAAGCAATGAACTTCATGTGTTCTAGCCTTCTCCTTTGCCCTATCAAGATGGTGTTTTGGTTTAGGTTCCCATATCTGATTCTTGCTCTGTAGTACCATTGCTGATGCATGTCGGTCATTGAACTATGCAACACACCTAAAGAAAGTAAAGGACACAATGGCATTGACAGGCATGGCCCGTATACCCTTGAGCACACTATTAAATGACTCGGCCATGTTGCTAGTTTGAAATTCATACCTCCACCCGCCATCATCATAGGCCCTTGACCATCTATCTTTTTGACTCATCAAACCATGTAGCCACTGCCTACCTTCTGCATTTGTTGCTGTCTTTAGCAGCTCCAACTTCTCTTCGAAGTAGCAAATCTCAAGCATGCGAGCAACCTCCTCGAACAGGCGGAAGTTGTCCTTTGAACTGTCCTTCCAGAGTAAATTCTCTGCAAGGTGGCGAGTGCACCAGCGGTGATGCAATGGTGCGTACCCCGGAATCTGCTCATGTACGACACTAAGTATGCCCTGGTGTCTGTCAGATATGACACCAACCTCTCTCCCAGGGCCTACAACATGTATCCGAACAAGCCGCAAGAACCAACCCCAGCTGTCTTTGTTCTCCCTCTCCACCAAAGCGAATGCTAATGGAACCAATGTATTGTCCGCGTCACAACCAATGGCTATCAACATTGTGCCCATGTACTTGCCAAGAAGAAAAGTACCATCAATGGACAACACAGGACGACAATGCCTAAAGGCTTGGACACACTGAGGAAAGCACTAGAATGCACGGAAGAATATCTCTCTACCGTCCTTCCATTCATTTGGTTTTGGGATGTACTCGTAATGCATGCCCGGATTAGCTACCTTGATTGCATTAAACAATGCAGGCAACTTCTCGTACCCCTCCTCCCAATCACCATATATCATCTTCCAGGCACGTTGCTTTGCCCTCCATGCTTTGCCATAGCTCACCTCATACTGAAAATGCTTCTCAGCTAGGTCCATGAGCGCCTTCACTCTCAAATTAGGCTGTTTCTGTAGTGTTGTGTAAAATTTTCTAGCAATAAGGGTAGAGGTCAACTGTTGATGCTTCTCTTTTAGATCTGTCGTTGCACAAGTATGTGGACCTACAATTTTGGTGATCTTAAACTTCTCACTGTTCTTCTGTTTCCTCGCGCATACCCTCCAATTGCAATTATTTTTCTGACATACCACTGTGTAATGGCGCTCCACATAAGAATGCTGCACCTTGAACGGCCTTTTACGTTTCACAGAATACTCCTGTAACCACCTTCTCAATGTTGGCAAGTCTTTGAAGATCATGCCCTTGAAAATTTCTATGTTTTCCCCATCATCAGGGGCCTCTAACAACTCTTCTTCCCTTGCTACTGCATAAGCACCATGAGAGTGTCTGAGATCGCTAAATTCATGCACTAGTGGATCAATATCGGGACAACACTGCCTCATGAGCTCAATCTCTTGTTCACTCAATGCAGCCACAGGACGTTCATCATCGGAACTAACAGCTCTTGCGGTCCCATAAGGCTCCTCTCCATCATCAATCTGAATATCAACACTATTAGATGCGAAGCCTGTATGCACCGTAGTGGATGACGAAGGCACACGATGACAACCAACATTATCAGGAATGTCTCCTACATTTAAATGAGGATGTCATCATTGGAATAACATATTACAAGGGTGGTTCAGAAAAGGTAAAGTGTTACTACAACACTTACTTGGATGATTTTGGGTCAAAGGGATCTCCTGAGGGGCCGTAGCAACATGAGGTGCAACAACATTAGGGCAGATTCCAACCTCATTTGGAGCGGATTGCGCATCGGGCACCACAACCACATCTTCCACATGCACCTCTTGATTGTGTAACGGAGGATCACATGGTAACGGATCGTATTGTGGTGGTGACAAACCATGAGGGGATGAATGGCCAAGAGGAGTTGGCTCATTGGAGAGCTTCCGGACAATCAAATCCAAACATTGAAATTCACTCTTCATCACAGTATTGACATATGTCTCCCATTGAGCCTCTGATGAGATTGGGACCAACCGCCTAAATATTTGGCCTGATTTATCATGGTGAACTACTCTCTCAACTGATATGACATTTTCAATGGAATTACAATGAAGTTCATCACGAGCCCTAGCAAACAACTCCAAAAAAAGCGGCCGCTCATCGAACATCAAAGGCACCCTTTGCATTCCAACTAAGGTGATATTACCAAAACCATCTTCCGCTTCCTCCACTCTTCCTCTATGATACATGGTCACTAGGTTATCCATCTAGTTGATATGCACAACACGAAAGTTCTTATTATGGGTAAACTAAATTATCAATGACCTAACTATACATATATATATATATATATATATATATATTTAGTTACAAATTTAACAAACTAACTATCTATCTATGATAAGTTAACTACCTATTTGTCTACCTATCATCTAAATTTGTAACTAAAATTGCTAACTAAAAACACTAAACTAAAAACACTAAAAAAATTACCTAAAAAAAACGGATGGCGGCGGACGGCGGGCGGCGGCGGCGGACGACGGCGGCGGCTCGGCGCCGTGAGAGCGAGAGAGAGAGGCGAGCGAGACAGAGAGCGTGTGCCAAGCTCGGCGCCGTGGCGGGCTATATGCTAGCTCGGCGCCGTGATCTGTGGCGCCGAGCTCGGCGCCATGCCCCACGGCGCCGAGCCCCCAGCCACGTCGGATCCACGCTGGATGCGGGCTAAGGGCTCGGCGCCGTGGGCGCCGTGCCCCTGGGTCCATTTCTGCATATAGTTTCTCCAGGGGTCCAAACGTGGAAATAATTCAAAAAAAGGGCTATATTGTAAAAATTTGGGGCGTCAACTCGTATTCAGGGCTTGAGGCAGGGGCACACGTGCGAGCTCGGAATCGGAGTGCAGTCTCTCTCAGTCTCATAGCGCTGCACACACTGCAATGCAATGCATGCACATCGCAGGTGCAGATCAGAGGAATCTATCTTGATGAGCTAGCTAGCTTTTGTAGTTTTGTTCATGAGCGAGGTAGCGAGAGAGATAGGAGTAGTATATAGCAAAAGCAAAGCCATGCATGCGTGATGTTGCTGATGAGAGCGAGGGAGCTGCTTTTTATGCGCGCGCTGGCTCTGTCGACGACGACGCATGTGGCCTCTGCGGGCTGGTCCATACTACATACTCCTATATATGCGACGATCGCTTTCGATTTTCATGCTTGACAGCATGAGTGCTATATATGCTAGCTAGCCTATAATGAGCTACGATCGAGCTGCTAGCTAGCTGAGCTGATTGCAACTCGATCGATCTCGATCGTCAACAGAGGACGATTGGCAAACCTGACCTCACCTCATCTGACAAATGAAAAGCGATCCCGGCCGTGGACGTACGCTGCCGCTAGCTGCTTTCAGCAACTTTTGATTTCTTGCAGCGAATTTAAATTCGTCCATGTTAGTTGTTATCATGTTTTGGGATTATTTGAGCATATATATTGTGAATGATGTATACACCGAATTGTTACAAACCAATGTGAGTAAGTATATAAGCAATCTACTCTCTTTATTTTCATTTCAAATTATAAGTCGTATATTTAAAAAACCAAAACCACATTTACAATTTGATAAGGAGGAAGTTATTAGAATACTTAACGTGATTAGCCCCTTAGGATCACTAGTCTAATAGCATGAACACACTAATTCCTAGATTAATTAGCACGTACTCCCTCCGTATCGGAAATAGAAGACGTTTCGGACAGCGACACGGTCTCCAAAACACAACTTTGACCCTTTGTTTTTATAAAAATATTTATGGAAAAGTGATATATGTATATTTTTATGAAAATATTTTCAAGACAAATCTATTCATATTTTTTTTACATTTGCAAACTCAACAATTTAAAAGTTATAGATGATTTATATTCCCAATGTTTAACTCAAACCTTGTCTAAAACGTATTCTATTTCCGATATGGAGGGAGTACCTCAATTAGCAGATCGAAGACCATCATTAGATCCTAGATACCTCCTGGATCAGCCTCTTGGTTCTTGGTGGAGCTGCAGAGTTTGTCGGTCTTCAGCCGACTACCGTGCCTCCCTGATCGGTGGGTTAGGAGATGTGTGCGTTCTCATCGTTAGAGTCTGAGAGAGAAACAGAAGCCACACACATTACTATCTTATAGCACGGCATCGGTTGGGACGACCGAGCCAATAGGAAATGGCCAGCACCTCCGATCATGGTGCGTCTGTTAGGAGTGGTGGGCCCAAGGCCCTTAGGACTCGGTCATTAGGTGACTTAGCCCGAGATCAACTCTAACAGAAGTATGTATAATCAATTCACATGGTACTTTATATTTTAAGTAATTAGGGCTGTCTTGTGGCATAAGTAGTTTTCACTTCACTAGCACCAAAAAGCTTAGGGCATGCATGTATGTTGGTGCGTTTATAGCTCCGGCTCTAATGGCAGCTTCAATCAACCAAAAAACGACGGAGGAGTTGGACCAAACGGTAGAAGTGAAGGAGCTGTTTTTTGGCGTATTGAAGAGGAACCAGAGTTATGTTTGGTGTACAGAAGAGGACCTAGATTTTGAGGCTTCTCCTCGGGCTTTGGCTCTGGTATATGACACGTGCCTAATAGACACTTAGAGCCACCTTTTAAGCCTCATCGCTGCCGTTTATTTCAAGCCAACAGTTTAAGTATAACAAGCATTTATGTAGTTGGTAGAGATGCTAAGTACGTGTTTGGATCCACTCAACTAAAGCTTAGACCTAAAGTCTCCAAACATAAACTTAGACCAAAATTTTAACAACCCCCCACCCCTAAAAACACTCTAGACCATTAATGATGGCATTGGACACTACTTCCAAACAAGGTGGTGAAATAAGGTCTAAAGTTTTGGTTCCTCTCACCAAAATACGATTTCCTTCCACCTCTTCTCTTCTCCCTCCTACACACACTCAAAATCAGAACCGTGTGATCACCACTCGCCAAACTCTTGGTTCGCTTACACTTTCCACCATGTGCTTGGCAAGGTGCTAACGTTGTGCCCTTTTCCTGCCTCCTCATGTTTGCAGCAGTCCTCGACACACCCAACAACCCTCCGCGTTGTTGGAACTACACATCTACCCCCACACCATCTCCCCTTCTGTTGTCTGAAGCCACCAGCTGCGGTGCCTAGGATTCTAGGAAGGTCATGGCAGAGGTCCTACATCGTCTTGAGCTCCACCTCCATGTCCTCGACTCTTTTACCATCAACCGCCTTAGTGTATTGCTCTCGCATGGACACAAAATTCTTTTGGTTGAATGAGATCTAAACTTTATATAGTCCATGATTGTCGGATATCGAAGAATAGGGTACCATAACACCGCACTTCGCGAAGACAAAATCACCCTATAATCCTACCCGAGACTAAGAAGGATCTCCGCCCTGTCCGACCGGGAGTGATGTCATCACCCTCAGGGGCTCTCCGCCCCATCCGACCGAGGCAATGTCGTCACCCTCGGAGGCACTCCGCCTCGTTCGAGCTAGGGTGACATCATCCGAGACGACAATTTCCCTTGGGGGCACTCCACCTCGTTCGAGCTAGGGTGACGTCACTTACCACAACATCCCCCTTAGAGGCTCTCCGCCTCGTCTGAGCGAGGGCGACGTCTTTCCACGATGTTACCCTCACTCAAAGGTTTTGTCACCACCGCTGACCCAGGACGCCATGGCCTATAGTCAAAAGGTGAAAGATCTCTAGTGTTTTGGGTAATTGATGAAACCTAAGTTCTAACCTTGCTCTAACTGTGAGTAGGTTTAGAACACTATAAAGAAGATGAAGATGGAAAGTGATGGGGCAAGGAGGAGGCTAAGGAGAAATCCATCAAAGGCTCACACTTGAAGAAGAAGAGAGAAGGGGGAAACCCTAAGCTATTCAAGGCAAAGGTATACGCTAGGGATTTTCCATTTTAGTGATCAAGACACCTAGTGGGTGTGATCACATTTAGGATAGGTAACCGTACTATAAAGAGGGGAAAATAGTATAGGGTTACAACTATTAAGTGCCATTAGGTTGATCATAAGTGCATTGCATCTAAACCTAATGAACTACCCTTGTATAACTTGATAAAATATGGCAACACACATGCACAAGTCAGTGAAACACTTGGTGATGGCACATAAGATCAAGGGAAGAAAAGAGACGTGATTTCAGACCAAGACAAAAGCTCCGGACCAGTTGTGCATGGGAGCTCCGGACCATAGGAGGTGGTCCAACGACTGCTCCTTGCACTAGCTGGCTGGCCAAGAAGCTCCGGACCAGTGGTCCTGAGGTGCTTTGGACCATCAGCCAACGGTCTGGTGCCTCAGTCTACAACAGAGCAGAAGACAAGGCATGCTCCAGACCAGATGGCATGGTCCGGTGGCATGGTCCGACGGTGTAGTCCGAAGCATGGGTGCTCCCTGCGTGAAATTGTCAAAGTTCTGAGGAAGCTCCGGAGGTGTGGTCCGAAGAAGTAGTCCGAAGTAGGGTGTGTACTGCATGGATTGATGAGGCGAAGGCCAGAGCGTCGGACCAGGGGCTCCGGACTATTGCGAGTGGTCCGGAGGTCAGATGATTCGAAAGCCAACGGTCAAACTCAGAAGATAGTGGACACGTGGCGCTCCAGGAGGCTCCGGACCAGGCGTCAAACCATAGCGTCGGACTAGAGCCATTGGTCCGGTGGTCTCAGAAGTGGTCCGGAGGTCACGATTTCAGAGTCCCAAGTGCATAACGGCTAGTTTTTTTGAGGAGGCTATAAAAGGGTCTATGGGTGGTTCAATTAGTCTCTCTTGCACATTTGGCTATTGCATACTCTTGTGAGCTTGTGAAACACACTCCCACTCATCTCACACTTGATTAATCATCCATTTGAGAGATTTGAGTGTTCTAGTGCATTGCATGAAGTGAATTCATCTTAGTGGCACTTGGGAGTTGATACCGCTGCTAGTTTCTTGTTACTCTTGGTGATTGCCATCACCTAGACGGTTGAAGCAGCGTTGTGGATTCAAGAAGCTTGGTGATTGTGCTTCGTCGACCACAAGTGGTGATTGTGAGGGGTTCTTGTGCCTTCCCCGCGGGAGATCGCAAAGGTAAATCTAGTGGATTGCGCGTGTTTTGGAGTGCCCTCATCTTGTGTTGTTTGTGCGGCACCCGGTGACGGGTTTGGCGTGTGATGCCAATTAGCGCGTGAACCTCCAAGTGAGTGAGCCAACACAACGAGGACGTAGCTAGTTGGCAAACTAGTGAACCTCGGGAGAAAAATCAAGTGTCAACCTTGTCTCCCACCTTGTGATTGATTGGCTATCTCGGAGTTCCTCACTTGATTGGATCAATCCTCTACTCGGCGGTATAATCACCTTCCCATCCTCGCATTACCTTGGTCATACTTAGTATATTAGGTTGTGCTTGTGAGCTACTAGAATTGAGTGGGCTTTGTGTGATCCTAGAACTTATTAGGATAGAAATTGTGGTTAGGTGGCTTTGCATCCCCTAGTAGGCTAGTGCAAGCCTAGCTTCGCCATTTTTTTTGTCTAACTCGTTGTTGAGTTTGTTTTTAGATTTCAGTTTAGGCTATTCACCCCCCCTCTAGCCTTGGATTAGGACCTTACAAAAGGTCCATAGTATCGCGCATCCTTAGGGATGGAGCTTCTGGGCACGACCCATCATGCCTACCCGTGTTGAGTCCCTAAGGTACAAGCTCATGTGCTGCCTAACCACCGATTGGTGCTCGTCATGCCTGCACCAAGCATGCGTCGAATGCTTGAACAAGAATTAGGGTGTATTCGTCCCTGTGTGATGGAACGCGGGGTGTCTGGCCCTGTGCTGCCAACCCCCGCCCATGCCCTAGTCAAGGAATAGGGATGTCCCTGATCTCGAAACGCATGTCTACAGCTTCACCAAGGGCGAACAGGACCCTAGCGGCGTGTCTATAGGCGTAGTCTTCCCCGGGAAGGAAGGCGGACAAAGGCCCAATACACTCCCAAGTCAGCAGCCCATGTCGGGCCCACGCTCTCTCTCTATATTGTACTCTACCATCTCTCCTTAAGTATAAAGGGAGAGAATGGACCCCCAATCTCTCTCTGGGAACACTCTTACACACACACCCGCATTCACGCGAACTCTCGCCAGAACCAAAAACTCCATACGCACGAGACCTGGGAACCAGCTTCCCTCTCTCCATTTTCTTGTAGCTCCCGTCTACGAGCACCCCCGCGCTTGGTAACATGATTGAAAGGTCCTAGATGGCTAGAGGGGGGGGTGAATAGCCTAATAAAAATTCTACAAATCACTAGAGAAAAAGGTTAGATAACACTTAAGCGAAGCTTTTTGCTCTAGCTCTACTTGGGGTGCAAAGCCACCTATCCAATGCAATTCTAGTTAGCTAAGTGCCTAACAATCAATAGAAAGAACCTAAAGCACTTAGCACAAGCTAGCAAGAACAACTAAAAAATAAGCTACCTAACAAGCTAACTAGACAAGATATGAAAGAAGTAAATACAAGAGAGGAGGCGATTTGTTATACCGATGTCTTGTGATGTTTGGATGTCAATGTAGAGAACCAATCACAATGAATAACAATGAGTAGCCAGGAGACAAGTTGAAAAACGATTTTTCTCCCGAGGTTCACTTGGTTGCCACCAAGCTAGTCCCCGTTGTGTCGACTACTCAAATGGTGATTCAGTGGCTAATAGGAGTTTCACAAGCCTAGCCCACTACTCGGGCACCACAAGAATCCACCCAAATGAGAGCAACTCAATGACACGAGCAATCCACTAGAGTTATCCTTTGGCGTTCCGCTGAGGTGGGTACAAGCCCTCTCATAATCACCAGGATCAACCACGAACAATCACCAACTCGTGTTGAATCTTCCTTCTTGCTCCAAGCCGTCTAGGTGTTGGCAAACACCAAGAATAACAAGAAAACCGTAGCAAGAACGATCACCAAGTGCTTCTAGATGCAAAACACTAAGCAATGCACTTGGATGCACTCTATCTCTTTTGGGATGAACAAGAATCAAAGAGATGAGTGGGTGTAACACCCCTGGTGTTAATCACTTAATTAAAAATTTATCATGTCATCATATGCATTAAGCATCATTCATTTGTTTGAAAACCTGGATATGCATTGAACTAAAATGAGTTTACTTGCTTATGTTTGATCATTGGTATGAATGCAGGTCATCTTTTCAAATTCCAAAATGTTAAATTTGAATCCAAACCCCAATTTCCAGAGGGGGTGGATTAAACCCTAAACATGGTTTTCAAAATCTAAAAAGAATTTGCCTATGGTTGTTTAAGCAATGTGATAGAGCTCTGTTTGAGTTGCATTTGTTGTGTTGGCAGTTTTCCAAGTGTTATTCAAGTTTTTAGAGTTTTTGAAGAGAGGGTAAATCCTTTTAAAAGGTTTTTAAATTTCAAACAGAGCTCGTTTAGGGTTTTGGCCGGCGCACGTCGCTTAGAACTTCGCCGTCCGCCATGGCCGTCGACGAGGTCGTTTCGTTAAGGTTTTGCTTCGCTTTTGTTGCGGTTCGCGTTGTTTGGGGCCGCTAAGCATGCTGGGTTTGTTGGTTGAGCCGATTAGGGCTTGTGCTCGTTGGTACATGTGCGGCCGAGTGCGGGGTGCCACCATTGCCGTCGACGAGGTCGCTTAAGGAGGTTATAGCCTCGCTTTTCTTGTGCGTTTCGTTCGCGTCATCTTCCTGAGTCTTTTTCGACGCCTGGTTGAGTCTGGTTTGGTCTGTGCTCGCCGACGCATGTGCGATCGAGCTCAAGTCACCGCCATTGCCGCCGGTGAGATGTTCTAAGGGATAAAAAGGGCTCTATCGTACCTCGATGGGTTCGGGATGACGAGTAGAGTCCAGCGCATGAGTTGGTTGAGCCGCTAGATAGCCGCCGGCGACGCGCCGCCGTGTTTTTTGGTCACCGGCGCCGCTGCCCTATTTTTGTGTCACTGACATGCGGGACCCAGGTGTCAGTGAAGGGTTTTTCTTATTTTCCAGTTTTGCACAGTAATGCTTTTTGTTATTTTTGTATGTTTATTTCTGTGCATAAATAAATTCTATAAAAAATTTTGTATGCTCCCTGTGATGTGTAGTATTTAAGAAAAATATAACATGTCCATGTTCAGTATGTTTTTAATCCTGTAAAAATGCTTAAAGTAATTGAAAAATAACTTTTCCATGATTTTTCATGCTCTGTGTTGCTCCAAAGATTCTGAAATTTTTTGTGTAACATTTATATACTGATATCTTGCTGTACAAAAAGTTTGGGAATTTTTGGAAGAACTGTTATACATGACTATTTATATAATTAGTTTTAAAATGATTAGAAACCCTAATAACTTTAGGTTTTTAAGTGATTTTGTATTGATTGTTACAAATGATCATTTGTCTAGTGACAACCACAGTTTGAACATGTATTGTCATGTGTTGTTTGCTCAGTGCCTTTGGACATAATTATTAAACTTAGTAATTAGTTAATCATGTTGTAAGTAAAGTGCTTTATGCTTTTAGTGTAACTTTTCTTTCATGAAGGAAAGTTGTACTCAAGATGTTTTATCTGTTTTGTTCAGTTCTTAAGTACTTTTTTGTGTGTTGCAAAGCATCATATCTATCATTTTAAGTATCATCTAAGCATATCAATATATCATGTAGATTGTTCCTTGGTTGGGTTGGATAATCCCTCTCTCGAAGGGAATTTCTCTCTTGTTGAATCTGAGCCTGAGTTTGTGTACCCCTCCAACCAAGGCAAGCCCCGGTGCATTCAAACCCTACCTTGTATTTAAAATGTTTTATTTAAATACACTTATGGTTATTATTGCATTGTTCTTACTTTATTAAATTCCTACTTGATGCATAGCTTTCTCCTTGTGTTAATTGTACCTTATACCACACTTGTTTAAAGATGAAAACTTTTGCCAAAAACGCTTAGTATGCTTAGAGTTTTCTAGTAGGTGATTCCCGGTCACTTACGCATAGCGTATTGCTTTGGCAAATGGTTATGATCTTTTGAGAAAGGTTTGTTGTTAGAAGTAATAATTCATGACCGGGCGGACTCGGTGTTGGTGAGCCATCAGATGTGGATATCTGGTGAGCGGGTTCTTTCTGCCTCTGTCATTAGGGACCGACCGTTGATGCATGACTAGGGTTGTGACTTTGGAGTACTTATCACATACTTTTGGAAGCCGGACTCTGGCTATTCTCGTCTTAAGAACGGTCAAACCGCACTGGGAGTGGAGAGATGGCGAGAGTAGTGTGTACCCTCCAAGTTAGCGAACTGGATGGAGGTGTACTGTGCTCTCGGCTGGCGGAACCCCGGTTTTGGCGAGAGGATCCAGGGAAAGGTAGTCATATGCGTGCTTTAAGAGGCTGTATATGTCGTGTGTTAGGGAAGCCCCAGCTGGGATAAACCGGTTCGAATCGTCGTGTTCCTCGGATATGGAAACATAACCCTGTCTTCTTCATCGTAGTTAATGAAACTTAAATTGGATACTTGTGGTTCCTTTCTGGATGGTTTATTACCATGTTATCAATCATAAATTTAGATTGGTACTTGAGTAATCTTTTAAACGAATTAAATGAATTTCAATTCTTTTTATAAATGCTCATTTATGCAAAATACTTGATTCTTGCAAACCACCCTTGAATCCTATGACTTGCATACCTTTTGTCCACCAAATATTTTCTTTTGTCAGATAAGTCTTGTTGAGTACTCCCGTACTCAGGGTTTGTTAACCCCTGTTGTAGATGAGGGTCCCAGTCCGGTCTGTGTGGCTTCGTGTTGCATGACTGTTGTTTCAGTTGATGAGGATGAAGAGTAGTTGTCTTTGCTTGACTCTTGGGCAAGAGTACCTCGGTTGTTTGTATATACTCTATCAGCAACTTGACATTATGATATCTTATGACACTTAAGTTATGTTTCAAAACTTATGGTTTGTAATATGACTCTAATTTTCCGCTACTTTGATGTAAAATAAACTATTGTATTACTTCTGCAATGTTTGTAATGAGGAGATCCTATTTGGAAAGAGGTGAATGACCCGCTGTAAAGTGGCGACACCTGATGGGCTAATTAAGAATTGGATCATTTGTTGGGATTAAGTCGGATGGACTACTAATCCTGGCAAGTGGGCCCTTTCTTAAGAGGTTCTGTCATAGTGGGGGAGGTGCTTGAGAGCTCACAAGAATGTATGACGAGTGAAAGATTCGAGAGAGAGAGCTCCAATTGGCCAAAACCTTTAAATAGCCCCTTCTCCAAAAACTAGCCGTTGGAACTGAGTCAGGGGCGTTGGACGCTGTTTAAGTTTGAGTCGGATGCTTCGTCACCAGCGTCCGGCGCCAACAGAGAGAGCATCCAGACAGCTCCTCTGTGCGTCGGACGCGTCCGTCGCCTTGTCATCGGACGATCTCAGCGTCTGTTGCTTGTGTCAGAGAGTTCCTCAAACCGTCAGACGCTCGCCAGTGACCTACCAGCGTCCGTCGCTTGCGTCCGTCGCGTGAGTAGAGAGCACACAGAGAGCTCCCGATCGTGACAGACATATGCTCCTTAGCGTCCGTCGCTCTGTCTGATTTTTCCTGAGCTGGGGTGTGTTCGTCGGACGCGTCCGTTGCCTAGAGCCAGCGTCTGGCGCCCTCGTTCGTCACCCATGTCTTGCTCTTTCTTTGTTTCTTTCTTTTCCAACCTTGCTCCAATGTGCCAAACACTTATGGTACTTCTTTAGAGGATATGTTTAGCATATATTTTATGTCTTTTAAGCAAGGCTATGTTACTAGGTTGATTAATGCACATGCATGAATGACAACACCTAGTAGCACTTGATAACCGCAATCACAACACATTTTCCCTTCTTGATAGTACGGCTATCTATCCTAAATGTGATCACACTCTCTATAGTGTCTTGATCACTAAACCAAAAATGGCCCTATGATATACCTTTGCCTTGGGTCCATTTTTGTTTTTCTCTTTCTTCTTTTCCTTAGTCCATGAAGCACTTGATTAATGTACCATTGTCATCCTTCTAGCTCCATGTGTCAATATGGATCACCCTAGCTAGATCCTGCACTTAGTACTAGGGTTAGTCCATAGGTTTCATCAATTATCCAAAACCAAACTTGGGCTTTCAATCTCCCCTTTTTTGGTAATTGATGACAACCTTTCACAAAAGAATATATTGAATGAAAATTTCCACTTTTGTAGTATTAGCTCCCCCTACATATGTGATATATGAGTTTGGTTCATTTTGATCACATATGCATGAATAGGACTTGTGGGAGAGTGAATGCTACCAAATGATGCTAAGGTGTGTAGGATGGACCTTTGAAACATGATACCAATCGGAGTGCAATGTGAAAACATCATTAGCACCATGAATGCCTAAAAACCACTTGAGAACACCTTGAGAGAACTAGATACCACATGAAAATATAAACACCTAAGCATGCTAGTTCTTCAAGCACCATATCATTTAGTTTCTATCATTCACTACACAAGCATATCATGAATATAAATACATATGCAAGCAAGCACTTATGAATGCACAAGGATATGCAACAACTTTATTCATAGGCTTGCTCCCCCTACTTGTGTGCTTTTATTTTCAAAAATTTCAAAATATTTTTCTTTGTCTTACTACTTACTTGTCACACCCATTTTTAAGAATAAAAACAAGTGCATAAAAGGCTCATGTGCACCCTAGGAATAGTCGCACACATGAGTTGACAAACTATAAAAAATACCATCACAGTGCTTATTACATAGCGAATAAATATTCAATACAGAGTCTTAAACAAATAAAGTATAACTAAGACGACGACTTCTGCGGAAGCTCCAAAACAGGGACTGGTTGATTGGTTGACTCCAAGACTAGTACTCAATGCGGTAATCATCAATCCAATCTTCATCTGTGGTGTTTGAATGCAAGGGTGAGCACATACGTACTCAACAAATATAACATGGGGTTCATGAGGCTCAAAAGGTTATGCATGGTTCATAGCGGTAAGCATTTTAAGTAGATCAAGTTCATATTAAATATCAAAAATAACCAAGGTAATTGCATAAGCTCAAATATCCATGATCATAAAGTAAATGACAATGATACAGTAAATGAATAATACTTGCATAGACAACATAGAAATAAGAACCCAATAATTCTGTGAGTTTTCCGAGCCGCTCGTGTCCGTGAGCACGGCTATCATGATAGTTTTTAACTCTGCGCAGAGGTGTACATCTTTACCCACGAGCCGTGATTTACCCTTTCACCCGAGGAGATCAGCCTCTTAACCCACTTCCAAGGAAGGTCGGCAGGGTTCACTATGAAACCTTTCAAGGGTTCGTCTAACAAGCTAGGGCCGCAAGGTTCATGGAAGGGGGGGTGTAGAGCCAACCTGTCTTGGCTATGCCCATAGATTAGGAAACCACACTATACCCGTCTTGGCACGCTCTTATTTGCGCCATAAAGGTAACCACTGAACAAGCTAGAAAAGGTCCCCATACTGAGCTAAAGCCAGAGCCATATAGACCTCGTGGTTGTACTGTATATCCCAACTTTTGCCGACAGTTAAGCTCCTATAATCCAATGTTGCTAAAAGACGAGTTTTACCATTATTGCATATAGTCATTAATACGTTAAGATCATGTACATCCGGTATGAGCACTAGCAATACTAATCATATGTGGTGGCACAAATTGTAGGTAACAAGGTATCAGGGTATCAAGTACTAGAATCATTCTATGGTGAACAAGGAATCATGCATATGAATTATATTGTATTCATGAATAGGACAACAAGGAAAATCCCATGTTATACTTGCCTTCTTCAAAGTACTCTTGCTGGTCTTGTTGATCTTGATCGAAGAAAAGCTCAGACTCTTCAACTGGTGGCTCAACGTCTATACCGATCAACAAGCAACACCATTCAATCAACGGACAAACATACACGAAGCAAACAAGACTATCATTAGAACAGTACACCAACAGTAAGAAAATAAAATAAAAAGTTTATAAAACTAATCTACGTATTGCTATGATCACATCGATGTTTCGTGCACGAAAAACAGAGCTAAAACGATGAAGTTATGATTTAAACAAGTTTTCCTATACAAAGATATTAATTTAAATCTAACCACGAAATTATAAACTTTCAAAATTAACTAACAGTGGTATTAACATAAAGATAATTTTATTACAAACCTAACGCAGTTTGAACGGATCAAAACGGATTTAAAATGAGAGAGTTATAGGGTTTTGAATTTGAATGGCAATTATGTAAATATGCATTTTTCATTTATTTTGAAATAAAAACAGATTTGATGAAGATTACGTTTTCCAGAGGAGAAAACGTATACACTGAAGGCGCCATTGGATTGCGGGTTGAGAGGGGGAAAATTCCAGGGACTCTTTAGCAAAAGAGCCGGATCGAAGGGGTATCGGTGGTTGTGGTTCATCCAATCGGGAACGGACGGTCGCGATTAGATGAAAGAAGGGGAGAAAGGGGATCCTACTAGGAACAAAAGTCGGCACGGTGGCTCGCCATTGATGCCGGCGTGGAGGTCGGCGGCGCAAGGCATTAGGGGCTCTCGGGCCACCAAACAACGAACCGAGAGGTCCGGGAGGGAGAGGGGAAGATTGCGAACTCACTGCAGGTCTTAGCGCGGACAGAGGAAGGACCAAGGTTACCGGCGACCTTGTGGGGCGGCTCCATTGTACCTGCGTGTGATGATGAACCGGTGAGGGCGAGCTTCGATGAAAACGAGACTAAGGGAGGGTTCAGAGATTCCTGTGCCGCACTCCGAAAGGAGATGAGGGCAAGCGGGCGGCCAGGGAGCTCCCAAGGCCAACAGTGGCAGCTACAAGCGGTCTGGAGCTCTGCTAGCTAAACCTAGTAGCGATTGGCGGCTGGCAGATGAGAAAATGGAGGCGGTGGGATAGGCAAGGTGCTAAGGAGACGTATCCCGCGCGGATTAAGGAAGGAAATCCCAGGGAAAACGGGATTGGAGGCGGATTCAGAGGGAGGAGTTCATGCCCTGCTCTGTTATGACTCGGCAGGAGACATGGGAGGAGGAGGCCGCTGACAAGCAGGGCCGGATGGTCAGCGTCACAGGGAGAAGAGGGAAGGAGGGGGAGTCCCTGCGCACACGCGCTGGGCCACGGGTTGGGCCTTGCGGCCGGGAGTAGGCCAAGTGTGGAAGGAGGCGCTGGGCCGAGTAAAGAGAAGGTAGGGGAGGCCCGCGGGAGAAAGGAAAAGGCCTCGGGCCAGAAGGAGAAAATGAATAAGAGAGGGAGAAGAAAGGCTTTTGCAATTTCCAGTAACTGATTTCAAAAGCCATTTTCAACTACATTTTCGAAAACAGTTTTGAATAGGTTTTCAAAAACACTCAATACAAAATCAAATATGCCCCAGCATGAATGCTCAATCATGTTTCTTCATGATAATTTTATTTTCTCCAAATCATTTTTTAACTAGATTAAATGCATAACAAAAGAAGCATAAATAGATCAATTTAATGTTTTTCAAAACAATGCAAATTTTGGAGTGTTACATTACTTCTCCCCCTTTGTCATCTATTATCATAAAAGATGTGCTCAAAAGGATTGATTATTGAGGAGAAGCTTAGTTGTGGTTCAATCTAGATTTCTTGCCCCAAGGTATTTAACTCGGTTTAAACCATGGACAAACTTGTTCACACATCCTTGAATGGTTATCTTGCCCATGTTGAGCTAAACATTTGAAGTTCACATTCTAGATCAAACACTAGGATTGCAAGCCCATAAATATGTCATATGCTACCACTAGATCATATCAAGCATAGAAGCAATAGTGGTACCATATAAGCATCAAATCATTTGTTTTTCATGAATGAACCTAATGAGTTTATGTCTAGATGCACTAACAAGTCCTAATAGAGGATGAATGACATGTCAATCAACTTTTACCTTGCTTTGCTCAAAGGAGAGGCATGTCATAATCAACACATGTTTGAGAAATCAAGAATGTTCAATTCATTCCTTAGCTTGCAAAATCTCTTCTCATCTAATGGCTTAGTGAATATATCGACAAATTGATCATCGGTGCCAACACTTGTAATTGTGATATCACCCTTGAGTTGATGATCCCTTATGAAGTGGTACAAACGGTGACATGTTCGCACGGAGCCCCTTGGACGTACCTGGAGTACCGAGGGATGTAGCCGAGCATGCCCTGGCAATCCTACCCGGTTCCCGGCTGGTGAAGCAGCGCCTACGCCGTTTCGACGAGGAGAAGCGGCGAGCCATCGGCGAGGAGCTCCACAAGCTTTTGGCAGCCGGATTCATCAAAGAGGTATTCCATCCCGAATGGTTATCAAATCCTGTGCTAGTTAATAAGAAAGATGGAAAGTGGAGAATTTGTGTAGATTACACCAGCCTGAACAAGGCATGCGAAAAAGATCCATTTCCCCTACCACGCATAGATCAGATCGTCGATTCCACCTCAGGTTGCGAAACGCTTTCCTTCCTTGATGCGTACTCCGGTTACCATCAAATCCAGATGAAGGAGTACGATTAGCTCACGACATCCTTCATCACACCGTTTGGCTCTTTCTGTTACGTCACTATGTCGTTCGGCCTCAGAAACGCGGGAGCCACGTACCAGCGGTGCATGCGCTCAGTTTTTGGGGACCTCATCAGGAGGACTATTCAAGCATACATAGAAGATATCGTGGTGAAGTCCAAACGGGCGGAAACCGTGGTCACTGACCTCGAGACGGCGTTCGAAGCTTTGAAATGCAAACGCGTTAAACTCAATCCTAAGAAATGTGTGTTTGGGGTGCCGCACGGCATGCTCCTAGGTTTCATTGTCTCTGAGCGCGGCATCGAGGCCAACCCTAATAAAATATCCACCGTCGCCAACATGGGGTCGATTTGCAATATGAAGGGGGTGCAACGCATCATGGGGTGCCTCGCATCCCTGAGTCGTTTCATCTCACGCCTCGGCGAACGAGGCCTCCCCCTTTACCGGCTTCTTAAGAAGATAGAACATATTTCACCTGGACTCCCGAGGCACAGGAAGCCCTCGACAAGCTCAAAGCGATCCTCACGAGCGCGCCTATACTCGTCCCACCGACATAACGCAAAGCCCTCCTCCTGTACATCGCTGCCACCACTCAGGTGGTAAGCGTCGTCATCGTCGTTGAAAGGGAGGAAGAGGGACACACAATAAAAGTCCAACATCCGGTATACCTCGTCAGCGAGGTATTGTCCGAGACGAAGATCAAGTACCCCCAGATTCAGAAGCTCCTTTACGTGGTCCTCATCGCGCGAAGAAAGTTGGCCCACTATTTCGACAGCCACCACGTCGCTGTTGTATCATCCTACTCTCTCAGGGAGGTGATACAGAGCTGCGAGTCGTGAAGTGGGGGCTCGAACTCATGGGGAAATCCATCTCCTACATGCCGCGAATAGCCATGAAGTCCTAGGTGCTCGCGGATTTCGTCGCCGAATGGACCGAGGTCCAGATGCCTCCGACGTCGGAAAACCTGGAGTGCTGGGTCATGTACTTCGACGAGTCACTGATGAAGACTGGTGCTGGCGCCGGCCTGGTTTTTGTCTCCCCGCTCGGAGTCCGGCTGAAGTACATGATCCGAATACTTTTCCCAGCATCCAACAATGTCGCGGAGTACGAGGCCCTAGTTAACGGGCTACAGATAGCCACGGAACTAGGCATCAAAAGACTCGATGCGCGGGGTGACTCTCAACTCGTAGTCGAACAGGTCATGAAAGAGTCAAGCTACCACGACCCCAAGATGGCGGCGTATTGCCAGGCGGTCCGACGTTTGGAGGATAAGTTTGATGGCCTGGAACTAAATCACGTCACAAGAAAGTACAATGAGGCAGCAAACGAGCTCGTGAAGCTAGCTTCTGGCCGGGAGGCAGTTCCACCCTGAGTGTTCGCCAGCGACTTGCATAAGCCCTCCATCAACTGGCACGCGGAGTCCGAGGCCAAGGCCCCACAGACGCCTGTGGCGGAGGTCATGGACGTCGAAGAAATATAAAGCGGCGCGAACGACGTGCCGTCCGATAACGACGATCCCCTCCCTGACTGGAGGGTGCCCATCCTGGACTGGTTGGTTCGGGAGCACCTCCCAATTGAAAAAATGAGGCACGCCGCATCGCGCGACGCACGAAGTCCTTCATCATCATCAACCGAGAGCTCTATAGACGCAGCCCTACGGGGGTCCTGCAACGTTGCATCCCCACCGAACAGGGTCTAAGCCTGTTAGAAGAAATACACGCGGGGGACTGCGGGCACCATGCAGCCCCTCGCACGATCGTCGGAAAGGCTTTCCGTCAAGGTTTCTACTGGCCAACGGCCGTGGCCAATGCCACAGAGGTGGTGCACGCCTGTGAAGGATGCCAGTTCTACGCCAAGAGAACCCACTTGCCTGCGCAGGCACTCTAGACCATCCCCCTCACATGGCCATTCGCGGTCTGGGGCCTGGACTTAGTGGGACCCCTGCGCAAGGCGCCCGGGGGCTTCGACCACCTACTCGTCGCCATCGACAAGTTTTCAAAGTGAATCGAGGCACGCCCCATCACCCAGATCAAATCATAGCAGATAGTCCTATTCTTCACGGACATAATCCATCGGTTCGGAGTACCCAACACGATCATCACTGATAACGGAACCCAGTTCACCGCGAAAAGGTTCCTGGACTTCTGCGATAGGAATCACATCCGTGTAGACTGGGCGGCCGTCGCGCACCCCCAAACAAATGGGCAGGTCGAACGCACTAACGGGATGATGATCTTGCACGGGCTAAAGCCGAGGATTTTTTATCGGCTCAAAAAGTTCGGAGGCCGTTGGGTCGTGGAACTCCTAGTCATCCTCTGGAGCCTCAGAACAACCCAAAGAAGAGCCACCGACTGTTTCCCTTTCTTTATGCTCTACGGAGCAGAGGCTGTGCTCCCAACCGACCTGGAGTACGACTCGCCGCGGGTAAAGGCCTACGACGAGGATGGCAACCAAGAAAACATGGAGGACGTCGTGGACCAACAAGACGAGGCGAGAGACATCGCCCTCCTACACTCGGCGAAGTACCAGCAGGCCCTTAGGAGGTACCATGATCGTCGTGTCCGAAAGCGCGAGCTCAGTGTCGGCGATCTGGTGCTCTGGCTCAAGCAGAGTAACAAGGATAAGCACAAGCTCACGCCACCATGGGAAGGACCATATGTCGTAGCAGAAGTCCTCTATCCCGGAAGCTGCAAGATCGCCACCGTAGGGCTAGACAATCACGTCTTCTCCAACGCCTAGAACATCGAAAAGCTATGTCCCTTCTACCCTTAAATACCTCCCCTCGAATCCCACACATACGCATACATCTTTCTGACAAAGGATCTAATATGTGCGACGCGAGTAGCGAGCAACCCGACCGCCGAGCAAGATGCGCCCCCAGCCTAGGCCAGGGCACATCTCGCTCGGGGGCTAGGAAGGGGGATACCCCCTATTTTTTCCCGAAAAAATCTTGCTTCGCTCAGATCTCCTCCCAGGAAGTAGTCGTCTCCACCATCGTTCCCGCGCAAGACTTTCGCCCTGTACGCAAAAAATCTTTTTTGTGTTCGCAGGGACATCAGAAACTGCACGATCGGCGGAAATTACCCAGGACCCATCATGCCTCGTGCACAAGGCTGACCCCAAGCTACCCCAACCAAGGCACTCATCCTCGGACCCGTTCGAGCTCGGCTAACGTACGTAGGGGTCGGAGGGACGCCCACGCACCACAACCAACGGGGATGGCCTATGGGCCCAGGTAAGACACCGGGATAAGGGCTATAGATGCCCCAACGGGCCACTATGGTCTAGAGATACGGAGGCCGACCCAGCGGGGTTCGAAACGGCCGACTCAGGACGACAGAGCGAGGGGCGAATAGGAAATGGACACACTAGCGATCATCAGCCCGGCAATCGGATGCTAAGGTCATTTCTAGATTTCGTATTTGAGTCCATCTCGAATGATTGGTTCATGGTATTCCCCCGGAGGAAGACACCGAGCCCCCGGGACCCGTCGAACACACCCGAGTACTAGATGAAACAGATTTGGGGTGAGCCATGACATGGGCCACTAGTCGGAACCCTATCGAATGGGAACCAACACCCCACTCAGATTTGCCCGATATCAGCTCGACGAGCATCCCTGGTTCGTCCGCCTTGAGGATAGCATGGTTCGGCTCACATTCTCCCTTCTCACGAAGAGATGCGCGGGCAACGTACAAAAAGACGATACAGATCCGAGATGATTTCTTTACTTCGAGTAAAGAGTCGGGGGCTGACATTGCACCTCGCCCCGGTTCTTGCAACCGGATAAGGAAAAGGTACACGCATAAACCTCGCACGACGAAGGGACATATACAGGTAATATAGAGAAAATACATCATATTTCATGTGCTAACATTCGCAGAGATTACATCCCATTCTAGGACCCTAGGGACCAGGCCTAACCCGGCAGACGCTGCGCACGGGCTACAACAAAACAATGGACTGAAGGGAAATCCCAACCGATAGGCAAAAGGAAAGAAAAACAGGGCAGGCACTTTGTGCCCTGTACAAGCAAGCGACGTTGCTCTGGGGACTGCCTACCGTGCAAATCTCCAACGAGCCAACTGCCGCTGTTTCGTCTCCAGGGACGAAACAATGGCACCACCACCGCCAAGACCTGCGCGGTCGACTACGTTGCCCGGTCGGAGGCACCCCGCTGGCTTTGGGAGGACCTGCACCAGCACCAGTGGGAGTTCAAGACCACCACTGCCTGGCCCGACCAGGAATGCCGCAACTGTGGAAGCACAGATGATGCATGATCAAGGCGATCCCGCGCGGGTGATGCCTGCCTGATCTCCGGGACCACGGGGGGCGGTGACATCATGATCTCCCCCCTAGGGATGAAAACGGATCGGATCGCAGCGGATAATGGCTTCCCCATATCCTAATCCTATTTTTTTATCGGATTCGGAGCGGATCGGATATTATGCGGTTTCGGATGTGGATACGGATTTTTTAGGATGTCGGAAATGGTACGGATTCGGACTGGTGTCGGAGCAGAAGCGGACTTTTCTAAGTCGGATAATATATGCTTTTGTGTTGTTTTTTATTTGAAGGAATAATTTGTTAACCAAAGTCTTAATTCTTAAAGCGGCAATACAACACGAAATAATCACCATCAAATATCAATCCACCACTTCGATTTTAGAGTTCACAAAATATTTTCAGAAATTAGTCTACAAATATCATTCACGAATACAACTAAATAATTGATACACACATGAAAATAGGAAATCACTAGGATTGCCCTTCCCTGTCTTGTGAAAATATACTTAAATTAGCGTATATTAGCATATATAGTTGACTAGCTCTCATGGGCTATATGGGTTGGGCTGATTTCTAATCTTGCCGCTCAGGCTTCTTAAAAAAACCGGATATCCTATTATAAGTGTCGGATAATCCGTGTTAAATTATCGGATAATCCATATCCGTCGGATTTCGCCGATCCCATATCCTACACCACATCCGCATAAAATCGGATGCGGATTATCCATATCCGCACGGATATTGAAAACACTTCTCCATATCCTTAAAAGTCGGATTCAGAGCGGATCGGAGCGGAGGATTATCCATACCACTTTCACCCCTAATCCCCCGAAGAGACCGGACACGCCGGCCTGCAGGCCCACCGTCTCCCATCAATGGCATCGCCATCAGCAGGGCCAAGGAATGTCTAGCCTAAAAGACCACATGGGCGAACCGTGCAGTCTTTCCAGTAGACGCGTCCTTGGCCCCCTGCGAAGGGAGACGATGAGGAGGCGCCGCCATCCCCAGGGATGAGATGACGGGGAAGAGCTGCGCACGACAGGACATCCCCTAGTCTCTCCCATCCAACAAAGCGAAACGATGGCCCCTCTCACGCAGAAATTCCCCTAATCTCGGTTTGCTCTCAAGAAGTTGCTCCCCAGGGTGGTTCAAGGGCATTGCCGATCAGGTATCGGAGGAAGAAGGAGGAGTGAGCCATGCTATGAGATTGTTGAGTCTTCTCGCAGACGACTACCCCTATTTATAGCCCGTGAGGGCGCACACGCGGCAACCGGCCCGTGAAGCCACAACACTCGCCCCCCGATGGAATCACATTGTGCACCAATACCTATTCCAGAGAGGGTGCGACGGGGATATAAATGGCCAGGCAGACAATAGGTTCAGGGCGCGCCGTTCGAAGTTTTGACCACGAGCAGGCAGTGCCTCTGCATCGCCTCTCAAATGTGAAAACACGGCACGCCCACTCTGGGCCACGGGGGGCGCAGTCAGGCCCTGATGACGACCATACGACATCGACCGGTCAGGCAGGCGCTCTGACCGGAAGTCGGCACTGCGCAGTCCTGATTTGTCACTTCGAAACACGTCAGCCCAAGTTCAACAGTACACCTCGTGATAGGGTTGGCGTGCAAGCTAGGCTCTAGCGTTGCGTGTATGGGGCTGGACTCGCTTTTCTCCTGCCTCATAAGGAGAGCGAAGAACCAAGCACTGTAGGCTCGACCAAATAAACCCTTAGGAGGAAAAATCATCCTCCTAAGGCCTTGGGGGCTACACCCGGCGGGTGCGCTCGGGCGCACCCACCAGAATCGAAGAACTTAACCACCACCATGAGCGCTCTCAAAAGCCTCCGGTGTAGTCCAATCACTACACCATAGGCTCAGGGGCTGCTGTCGAATACCTGCGAATAGGGTACCCTAACACCGCACTTCGCGAAGACAAAATCACCCTACAATCCTACCCCAGACTCAGAAGGATCTCCGCCCCGTCCGACCGGGAGTGACGTCATCACCCTCGGGGCTCTCCACCCCATCCGACCAAGGCAACATCGTCCCCCTCGGAGGCACTCCGCCTCGTCCGTGCTAGGGTGACGTCATCCGAGACGACACTTTCCCTCGGGGGCACTCCGCCTCGTCCGAGCTAGGATGACGACACTTACCACAACATCCCCCTCGGAGGCTCTCCGCCTCGTCCGAGCGAGGGCGACGTCTTTTTACGATGTTACCCTCTCTCAAAGGTTTTGTCGCCACGACCGACCCAGGATGCCATGGCCTATAGTCAAAAGGTCCACAGTACCGCCCGTCCTTAGGGATGGGGCTTCTGGGCATGACCCGCCATGCCTACCCCTATTGAGTCCCTAAGGTACAAGCTCCTGTGCTGCCTAACCACCGATTGACGCTCGCCATGCCTGCGCCAAGCATGTGTCGAACGCTTGAACAGGAATTAGGGTGTATTCATCCATGTGTCACAGAACGCGGGGGTGCCTGGCCCTGTGATACCAACCCCCGCCCATGCCCTAGTCAAGGAACAGGTACGTCCCCGATCTCGAAATGCATGGCTACAGCTTCAACAAGGGCGAACAGGACCCCGGCGGCGTGTCTATAGGTGCAGTCTTCCACGGGAAGTAAGGCGGAAAAAGGCCCAAGATACTCCCAAGTCAGCAGCCCATGTCGGGCCCACGCTCTCTCTCTCTCTATATATATATACATACTGTACTCTACCATCTCTCCTTAAGTATAAAGGGATAGAATGGACCCCCAATCTCTCTCTGGGAACACTCTTACACACACACCCGCATTCACATGAACTCTCGCCAGAACCAAAACTCCATACGCACGAGACCTGGGAACCAGCTTCCCTCTCTCCATTTTCTTGTAGCTCCCCTCTACGATCACCCCCGTGCTTGGTAACACGATCCCGAAACAAACTGGACGTAGGGCGTTCGTTCCTGAACCAGTATACATCTCCGTGTCCTCCTCGCGCAACCATCTGATCTCAGACACGCTTAGAAATTTACTTGTTGGCTATCTAGACCCGCCATTTTAGACACCGACAATGATCCAAACAATTGTATGGTCTAAGTTTCATGGCTAAAGTTTAACCTGAAACTTTAGAAGTGAGTGAGCATCGATCTAGGCCCCTAATTTAGTTTTGGTGATTAGTGACAACACAATCATTGTGTCTAACGTATGCTTTGTAGAGGCATTGCAAGTTAGTTAAAAAATGATGATTGATTATTGGGCAACCAATGGTTTTCATGCCCCTATGATTTGTTTTCGCTTCGGATCGATTTGAATGGATGAACAACAAGGTTGAGGACAAACTAGTTCAAAATCTGGTTGGGCATTTGAGAGACACTTAGAGTAGTTTATAACTTTGTTTTTCATATGGCCATACTATAAAAGGGATATGAACGGGTAGCTTAACCTACGTAAGTCTAGTGAGTGGATGTGATGCACACTTATTAAATTTAGCACTAGGTAGCTTAATAAGAGAAACTGTTTGGCGTCACTAATATAATGATAATGTTATGCACACTCATACAAGGGCATGTTTGGTGTCACTCTAGCTCTGTCTTTGCTAGCAACTCCGGCACTGGAGCCAAAGGATCTGCATGGACTAAACTTCAAAGAAAGGAGAAGCGCTAGCTTCTACACCTTTGGAAGAGGAACCAGAGCCATTTGCATGTATGGAGGCGAAGATGCTTTTCTAGGTTCTGTGGTAGCGGATTGGACACCCGTAGAGGATCTACGCTAAATTAATGTGCCCTAATGAGTCAACATGCATGAGTGCTTTTTAGTAAGGCTTGCTCTTTGGAGTGATGTTTGTTTGAATGGTGATGACGTACACATTGTCACACTTCTCTTGTACACATATAATCTGTCAAATCCATAGCTAACAATTGTGTTGCCACACATTAGGTATGCTTTGGAAAAGAAAATGATCAGTTAATGATAAGTGGGCCAGAAGGTATGGTAAAATGTAATTGTGTCAAACAACTGTTTTAGTTACTGTGGCATGTCTAAATTGCAGCGTGGCAATGTTTGGCCATGAACAAACCATGCCCTTATTAGTTTAATTTTCACTTTAGGCCTTGTTTGGATGCGCATGTATCTCTCTCTCGCTCAAACCATATGAATCAACTTCAATTTATGTGGTTTGAGCTTGATATATGTACATCTAAACAAGGTCTTAATATATAGAGAGATAAAAATAGAGTTTAACTGAAGCAAAAATTTTGCCTAACAAAGGAATGGGATTATGTTTGTAACTTGCAGTAAATTAAAAGATATTTTTGCAGTACTATTCCAGATACATACACGTACCAGCTAATAAGTGCAAGTTCTCCCTTCTTAACTTTGGAGGACAGGGATATATACAGGCCGGACATACGCGTGGGAAAAGATACTCTTGCCAGCAAGTTTGCCTTTCAGCAATGCTATGTTGAGAGTACCATCACGGTAATTATATAAATGCATGGATGAAATATAGTTATTAGTTAGGGCAACTCTAATAGTTTGGCATTTAGACTTGGCATATCTAATTTTGCCAAAAAAAACTAAAAAACTGGTGGTTAACAGTTTGATATTTGGGCTTGGCATTTTTGCCAAAGTTACAAATAAGAGCTCACATTTGGTAATTTGGAGACCTTGAAAAGGGGGAGGCAATTTTTTTTCCTTCTTTTTTTCACGGATTAACACTAGGCGGCGCCTTTTTTTTGTTCCTTTTTTTTCCTTTCTTTTTTTTCACGGTTGAAGGCGGCGGCTTTTTTTTCCTTCCTTTTTTCCCCGTTTTTGCCAAGTCATTATGAAGAACTGTTGGAGATTACATATTTTTTACTTTGGTATATCTATTTCAGAGTTGGCAAATTACATGTTTTGTCAAACCAAAATTGCCAAACTGTTGGAGTTGCTCTTACTGCATGCATTACGACAACAGTCATCATGGTTAACGTTAGATCGATATTATTTGACGATCGAGCAGACAGTGGCCTGCTTGTTTGACTGGCCGGACGGGACCACCTATATATACCAGCAGCAGCTTGATAGCTATCGTCTATTTCTCTGCGCATTCTGTCGAGAGACTTTAACCCAGATATGTACGAATGCAGCAAACAGTGGCATGTCTTGTTTGAGTGTAAATTACTATACATATGTATGCATGTTGCTACCATCCACACATTTGATCGCAAGGCTAAGCTCTACTACTATTTAACAATTAATTAACGACATTGATCGATGCATGGGGATAAATTAATTGAATCTGATGATGATCTATATATAGCGACAAGTAAACGACAACACATGTATTATTAGTGATTACTATGCTGTGCAAGATGATGAGCAACAGTAGATACTCCTTCCATCTTAAATTATAAGTTATTTTAAGAAATCTTGGAGAGTACTCAAAGCATCTCAAGTTTGATTAAAATTATATGATAATATAATACTCTATCCGTTCTAACTTATAAGACGTCTTGGCTTTTCTAGATATATTAATTACTGTTAGTGTATATATATAGTGTATATCTAGTGTACATAACAAAAGCTACCACGTATTACCAGAGACGTGCTCTTTACCGAAAACATCTTATAATTTGAAATCGATTGAGTAACTTTATGATGTGAATGAAGTATCATTAGATTTTTTCATCAATTATATTTTCGTAGTATACTTATTTAATGTCATAAATATTTATGATTTTTTAATTAATTTTAGTTAAATTTGAGATGCTTGGACTGATCTCCAAAATTCTTAAAATGACTTATAATTTGTAATGGAGGGGGTATTATATATACTATGGACAACCAACATTTCATGGCATTGGCATGCATGCTGCTGCTGCTGCTGCACAAATTAAACACAGCCGTACCGACGATGAGATCCGACAAATTAAATTACTGGATGGTGATATACATACAGAAGCATACATAGTGAACTTTTCGATGTTTCTGCAGGCCGTGTAAAAAATGAATGATGTGTGATCCCACATCCTACTGCTGCTGCTGAATGTTTTATTGCCATATAGTGCTAGAGCACTGCTGTTGTAAGGGCAACTACAACAGTGTTAATATAAACAGCTAGCTCATGGAATTTTTGATTTAATAAAAAGAGAATGGTTCACGAAAAGATAAACTCATGTATGCTCACACGTTGTTCTATAGTAACATATCAGGTTCCTCTATTATCTTTTTTTAAGTTCATTGAGTTGTTATAGGCTGATATAAAAGCCGGTTGATTCCGGTTAATTGAATAGTACGTGTTATGTGAGAGGAAATAAACTGAAACAAGCTGGAAGTGGTTCAAACGAACAGAGCGCTGAGGAGTGTCGAGAGGAGTAGTTATATATCACTCTCGGTTTTAGAGCAGGTAGTAATATATATTTTTTTAAAAGAACCCCATGGTTGCCGGCCGCCACTACGACCTGCTCGATCTAGCTTATCTCTGAAGCTCAAACAAGTACAAATCTAACTCATTCTGACTTTCTTTTAGCAACAAAATGTCCCATAGTTGTTAAAATCATGATTCTATGATGCAATTTTGCGGCTTTGCCATGCATCCTAGCTAGTTTAATTAATTATCAGGTTGATTCTAAAATTCTAATAGTTACTATTACTCTAGCTATATGCTTTGGATCCTACCATTTGATCGAGTTCCAATCCGATGACGATCACGATTTTAACAACGGCCTTGCAACATAAAATGTATTAAGTCAAAAATCAAGCGTACATACAAGTCCCAAATTAATGGCATGAGTCAAACATCAACCTCGTACGTCGTTCTAGGTCAAAAGCCAGGAGTAGTACACTCATCATTAACCGTTCATTCGTCGTAAGTTGTAAAGATGGTTTCTGTAGCGGTAATATATATATATATATATATATATATATATTAAAAAAACATTGTATGATCGTTTTTGTGTCTGTGATGATGCAATGTGGAGGACTACTGGAGCCGGCCGGACAGCCAGCTCGAACATGAGGTGCCAATGCATATGCATACTATGCACGAGAGGTAGTCCTAGTAGGCCGGTGTAGGTACTGTAGATAGCAAGCACTTTGGCCATCGATATATATTTCTTCAGTTCACACTTCACAGCGAGTCTACAGTCTATATACTATGATTCAGATCGAGCTGAGTAAGTGGAGCATCGTTTTGTGATTAACCCATGATGATCCTTGGAAATGGAGACGACAGGAGTAGCATGCGGCCTTGCCTTGCCTTGCCTCTGTTTGAAAAACTTTGCAGAGAGAGAGAGATAGGAGGATGAGGAGCAGCAGCAGCAGGGGCTAGCTAGTGTGTGAGAGTGAGTGTGCGAGCAGAGCAGGGAGTGTGTGGAGGTGAGTGAAGAGACCTGGTTGGCGCTGTTGGGGATGAGCTGTCAGCAGCATTAGATGCTCCCCGCTCTGACACCCCGCACCTGCGATGTCTCCCCAACCCCATCGCTCCGCTGCCCCCGCTCCCGTCTACCCACCAACGCACATCCATATATTCACCATGCATCATACACATGGACTCAAGACCAGCAGTAGTACATCATTGAATTGAAGAAGCCAAAGATGATGGTTGTGGTTGTGCATGCTGGTCGATCTCTTGCCATAGGGCTACTCCCCTCTGGCCTCAGTTCACCTCGCTCTTACTCTTATGTGTACTTTTGTGTCTCTCTGACCTATGCATTTTTCTTGGATTCAATCATATAAAACAAAAAAGACACGGTTATATGGTTGAGCATTTACTTTTATCGTAAACTCATTAGTGTTAGATGCTATAAATTTAAACATTAAACCTAGGTAATTAAATACTACCTTTGTCTAGTCTAGAAAAGAATGTAATTTGCTTCTACATATATATACCAATCGAGTCAAACTACCTAAAAGTTTGATCAAATCTATAGATCGAAAAGAGTATGAACAGTTGCATGTGTGCCACAAAGTAGAGATTACTACGCACATATACATTTCATAATTGCCTGATAATAGATACTTACTATGTCTTGTTCGCTTGGCTTATCAGCCATGGTACATTGCTTTTATCTCACACCAAAACAACTAAAAACATCACCACCGCAAAAATGATCAGCGGAACAAGCCGTAATATCTAGTATCCTAAATATTGATGCATTTTTTTATAAACTCGGTCAAAGTTATTAGGACATGGTTTTGACTCTGTATTATTTCTAGAATTGCGTTGTTGTTCAGATGGATGGAGTAGGCCAGAACTATAAAGATGGTGGGAGAAGAAGTTAATGATTTATACGACTAACTTATGCTGAATAGAGAAGGGTAGAAAAAATATTGACGTCGTTATTGATAGTGGTGTGCATTAATGACAAGAGAAAACTAAACCCCCTCCCTCTGCTATAATAATAATAAACTCCACTATAGTTAGCTACTATACTTGTACTAATGTATTAGGTCTTAGTTTAATTATCCTATGTCGTCATCATCAGCAAAAAGAAGTTTTTGTTCATAGGTTGACAAGTAATAATAAGATAAGTGACAAGAAGGATATAATGTGTGGGAGGGGTGCGTTTGTGGGGGCTTTCTAGCGTTTCTCAGGCGTGTCTCGGCTTAAAGGGAAAAGGGGCCGCTCTGCCCTCTTTAGCTCCTCTTTGGGCTCATCATTCCAAGGCCCCACGAGTGAGTGGCCTACCAGCAGTCATAGTACTTACCAACTGCTAATTACACCCTCCCTATGGCTCGCAGGCCAAATCTCGATTTGATTCTACTTGTTAGTTTTTTCCTTGGAAAACATAATTATTATTATTATTAGAGTGAATTAATTAACCCTTGTTGCTCATAAGAAAAATATATTAGAGTGTGCCCCTTAAAAATGAAAACATGCGCAAACAATTAGATCGAAAAGAAAAATACAAACTATTTTGGTCAAGCTGTTATCATAAACCTTGCATGATGCTAGCTACTTATATAGATTTGATTAATCCGTTGGAATTGTGGAACATATATAAACATAAATATATGTATGAATGAGAGGGGGACGACGATGATATGAACATGAACAATGTGCTGTCACGGGAGGGGCTGTAGCGATGGAATCGTGGAAAGGAGCAGTGCACGCAAGAGTATCATGCTCCATTTTTGGCGTTTGTTTAATGGTAATTGACATAGTTGTTGTGAGCTGTTTTTTTTTTCAAATGCTTATTTCCAAAAGAGCTTTGTGGTGAAATTATTTTTCTTCTCATCTCACAAAAACATAAATTAGATGAAGCTAAAAAAAATAGTTTATCTTAGTTCTCTTTTACATTTCTCTTTCATCCATACATGAAACAGTTTTTCAAAACAGCTCAGTTTTACCTAAGTTGTTCATAAAGGTATTTTTTTAAAAATATTTTCACTAGTAAAATTAAGGTGTGTCAAATAGACCTTAGTAGGACATAGTTAGAAAATAAAAAGCATAGGTCTGTCTCGCACAACCTATTGTTTTTTTTTACTCAACACTCATTTTCAAAACGGCTTTATGAGTGAAATTGTTTTTCTTCTCCTTCGTTACGTGAAGTTGTTTTCATATACACTCGTTCTAACACAGCTCAGCTTTATAAAAAAAAAGTTGTTTGTATGTTATTTTTTAAAAAAATAAACTTAAATGGTGAAGCTGTACGTACTGTACCCAACATTAATCATACCCAGTTTGATTTTTCCAAAATTATACCCTCCCACGCCGCCAGATAATAATTAGTCCAGCTCTCTCCCTCCAATCGTAGAAACAAATTTCCCACTTCCGATAGATTCTCTCTCTCTGTCTCAGGTTTGAAAGATCACCATGCACGCGTTCACACCAATGGAACCGGCATCATCCGTGTGTTTGAATTCGACGAATCGTCGCCAATCGGAAATGGAAATGGAAAGTTGGAAACGCTCCATCAGCTGCTAGCTGTCCGTTATTGATTTTATTCATACATAATTAACCTCCATATTAGCCTCATGAACCAGCGGATATATATATATATATATATATATATATATATGGTCGTCGTCGTAGTCACCGGACACCAGAAAAATCTTAGCGAGAGAGAGAGGATGGATCGGAGGAGGAAGAAGAAGCTAGCAACGAGGTTTGCAGGGTAGGCCCTGGCCAGCAATGGCTTTTTTTCCTGCTTAGGAAATTAGGGGTGGCCATGACATAATCATCAAGGGAGAACACCCAACCCCACCCCGGCCCTCTTTCTCTTTCTCTCGTCAGTCATCACCATCCTCCCTCTGACCTCTCTCCCTGCAGCTTCAATTCTCTCTCCACCACGTCTCTCTTTCTTTCTCTTTCGTCTCCCAGCCCCACACCTCTGATCTCCACTCCCCACCCCCACATCCGCGTCTGCCACGCACGTGCAACGGTGCACACGCGCCGCCCGCCGCCGCCGCGTCCTCCTCCGCTCCGTCCGGCGAGCCGACGCCGTCGCTCGTGCTGCATGAAGGGCGCACACCACGCGGCAAGGAGAGAAAGCTTAGCGTAGCTGGCTCCCACCCTCCCTCCAAAGGTAGCTTCTTTTGTTCAAGGAACCGCGAAGGACGGACGAAGCATGGACGCGCCGTCGAGCAGCACGAGCACGAGCACCAACAGCAGCCGGAGCGCCTCCGAGCAGCAGCAGCAGCAACAGCACCGCCACCACCACCACCACCAGGCGGCGCCGCACCACCCGTTCTACTACGCCGCTGCTGCGAACGCGGCCGGGATGGCGCCGTTCATGGGGTCGCTAGCCATCGCGCCCTCCACCGCCGCAGGTGAGGTGCAGCAGCTGGCGACGCAGCAGCACCAGCCGTCGGTAGCGGTGGCGGCGCCAGCAGGTGCAGGATCGTCCGGCGGCGGCGCTGTTGCCACCGCCGCAGGCAACAAGAAGTCCGTGGTGCCCGCGGCGGCGGGGAGCAACAAGCGGCCCACCAAGGACCGGCACACCAAGGTGGACGGCCGTGGGCGGCGGATACGGATGCCGGCGCTGTGCGCGGCGCGGGTGTTCCAGCTCACGCGTGAGCTCGGCCACAAGACGGACGGCGAGACCATCGAGTGGCTGCTGCAGCAGGCGGAGCCGGCCATCGTTGCCGCCACGGGCACCGGGACCATCCCGGCCAACTTCTCCTCGCTCGCCGTCTCCCTCCGCTCCGCCGCCGGCGCTGCAGGCTCGTCGCATCACCCGTCCTCCGCGTCCCGCGCCGCTGTCACGGCGGCCTTCCACCACCTCCCGCAGGCGCAGCATGAGGTCGCCGCCGCCATGCTCGGCTGGAACCACCATCACCACCACCAGCACCAGCAGCAGCAGCTCCTCCCGCCGCCTCCGCAGCAGCAGGATCCCGGCGCCGGGGAGTTCATGAGGAAGCGCTACAGGGAGGGCGCCGACGACCTGTTCAAGGACCCCGCGGCGCGCCAGCATCATCCCGACGACGACGGCGGCGGCGGCGAGGCCGAGGAGCAGAAGGCCCGCGTCACGCCAGCCACCGCAATGTGGGCCGTGGCGCCCAACACCGCCGGTGGCGGCGCCTTCTGGATGCAGCCCACGTGGGCGTTCGGCGGCGGCGGCGGGAGCGCGGTGCAGACGCCGCTCCAGTTCATGTCAACAAGAAGCGGCAACAACTTCCCCGCTGGCACCATGGACGCCAACATCGGCATGCTCGCCGCGCTCAACGCTAGCGGCGGCGTCCAGCAGCAGCACCAGGAGGACGAGGGGCAGCCGCCGGAGATGGCCCAGCGCCACCGCGGCGCGAACGGCGGCGACGCCGGCCGTGGCGCGGCGAGCCCCCATGAGTAAGAATGATGGAATCGATCGATCGATCGCATGATGAGGTAGCAATGCTGGTGATGGATGGTGGTGCAGGCATTTGGCGGCGATTAGGGCAGAGTTAGTGGCTTGATTAATTAGGTGATTGCTACTGCTCTACTTGTGATGAGTTCGTTGATCCATTGGTTGCTTCTTAGTTTATTCTTCTCAAGGATTATTTTAGTTTGCTCGTTGGATTAATCTATGATATTATTGTGCTGATGGATGGGAGTGATGATTAGCTGTGGGTCCGATTAAATCACAAAAAGGATCAGACTACTGTCAATTCTTCTTATATGCTATGGTGACACACACCAAGAAGATTGCTGAGAGATTTGTACAGTCATATTGGTGCTTTTTGCTACCTACTAGTACATACTACATGTTGATTGATCTAGGGCTCTAGAACTTTTTGCAAACATAACCCTAAATGAAACAAGTGGATCCTGGTTAGTAGACTAGCTAGCTCTTGCATTATCCTTTCATACATATGTTCTGAGGTTATACTAAGTCACACTTTAAACGGTTCAAGTCGTCCTTAATAAATAATACCATTGTTAAGGCGGAATTAATGCTTTTACCAAAAGATTGGCTTTGTAGGCAAGTTATTAATTTGACTAGCTAGAGTATATATGAATTATGATCCATGTTTCCCTCCTATTTTGTTTGTAATTAAAAAGTTTAGATTAATAAAACTTTAGAAATTCAGTTGCATTGAAGATTGGACCTTCTAGCACAACTTCAATCTTTCAGCTAATAGATAGTGATAGTAATAGAAAATGTTGACTAATAAAACTGTATTAAGTTTCCACCTGAGAATCTAGACTGGAATAATAGAGCTAACACAAAAGTGACAGCCGTCTTTCCGGTAACAGTCAACAGTGTAGCTGTTCGTGACATATATAGCATATAGCTTGTGTTTGGGACAACTTGCCTAGGCATTATATTGAAACAGGAGAAGATGGGTGTTGATCATCATTATTGATGTTTATTTGATCAACTAGTAGGACTCATCATAGTGTTCTGAGTTATTTATGTGCTTAACTAATTAATCTATAATAACAATGACAGCTGACGCAGACGAGGTGTTAATCATGAGCACTTGCAGTACTTTATACCGACTAGTATATGCTATAAAAAATTAATTTTAATAATGACGTCAATTCATTCGGTAAGCTCACATGTTTTTTTTTACTTTATAGGTAGCTAAAATGGGTTTTAAAGGAGGAGATTGAACGCATCACCGATTTGTTTGGGTTCAGCTTGAGTGCATGGAGGCACCATGTTATATTGTTAACAAAATATATATGTACTTTGTACAATGCAAGATGCTTTCAACAAGGGTTTTTTCGCTTTAGGGGAAAGTTTAACTCTATTATTATCCCTGGTTCTCTCCTATTTCTTTAATAAAAAAACTTTGGATTCAAAAGTTCATATATTTTATCTACAAAAGTATTATATTGAACTTGTGTACTCAAAACACACTAGTACAAAAATCAGCACAATTTAAAACTTTCAACTAAAAGAAATGAACATTTCTATTACGCTTATATTTCCACATGAGAGTGAGAATCTTGAATAATATTGGGTTGGACGACAAGGTGACAGAAGTCTTTGCCAGCAACAGTATAGTGTAGGCGATGCCAGAGTAGGTTTTGTCCTTAGTAGAGCTTGCTTATTATACTTTATCAAAATAGAATGAGGGATATGGAAGTAGTACACACTACGGAGTACGTGTTAATCATCATCATCGATCATGCATCACCTATAGGCAAGCTATATATGCATATATAACATATATATATTTAATTTTATCAGATAATGGTTGTAATAAGGTCAATGTTCAGATCACAATCAGATAAAGCTACACGAAATTAAGCTGCTAATTAAAAACATTTCAAACTATCCAAACCTTTTTCATAATGAAAAAGTTAGTTTCATCAAATTTTAGTGCCAAGGTTGAAGATCGATTTATGTGAAAAGAAGTGTACTTTTTCGAATACATGTTCGAGGTTACAGGCGCACAAAGAAGTAATCATGAAATTTGCTCCAGTGTCTAGAAGGGCTCGACTCGATTCGATTTTGCACATATATAAATAAAATTCGTAAATAAATGATCGACTCGATTCTTCATTTGTTTGGTGAATGCATCTCAGATTGTCTCGATCTAGGAGTAGCTTCGTGCTAGTTGATATATCGAACGGTTGGGCTACTAGGTAGGTGTTTCCATGGAATATTAGAACCCTGAAATTAAGATATATAGCCAAAACACGTCAGATCAAAGATTCGCTGCATTATTCTTTACAAATAGGGTTTGGACTCTCGACCAGTGCTTCCAAGAGTGTGGTGTCATTGTTAGTGGCAAGTTGATTAATGGAAGGATTCTGTACGTGCTTTTCTTCTTTAATTTGATTGATGGATCACCCCGGCTTTAATTAACTTCTTTGCATCTATACATATCCAACAACGGTTTGTCATGGATTGACACAACTTTTGTCATATTCGTACTAATAGTCTATGCTTTCTCGTGACAAAGCTTCAACCCAAATCAAACGCAATAATCTAACAACAATTTTGAGGAGTGACACAAAGAACTTTGTTGTGTACTTACTTGAGAGATGGAGAAAGAGAGAGGGAGGCTTGGGAGTTTATATATACGTACGTCATTATCATTAGTACTGAATAATACCGACAAAGGACTACATACTGAATTATATTAAATATTTTTTCAGTATAACAGCTTGATATACTATAATTATTTAACACCTAAAATGTAGAATAACTTTTGTATGTATACATAATAGTGTATAATGATATATAGAGAGGTTTGGTCACTAATGCGTGATGTCGCAGTTAGGTATAGTAACCCGTACGGCGTACGCATGCTACAAGGATAACTAAAGAGGAAAAAACATAATAAAATAAATAAATAAAGATGGACAAGGAGAGGGCACTATCATTGGAACAAAAAAAATAACAAAGCGGGAAACGTCAGTCATTATCTACCATGATATGTTGGCAGACGATATTTTATTAATAATGGCAGACGATATTTTAGTTTGGTGTGTTCATGTCGTGTTGCTCATCATGTCAGCTGCCCTGCTAATCCATCCCCAGCCTATAAATCTCAAAAGCACATCTAAGGGCGTGACTCACGACTCTGGCTCCCGTCTCCCTGTTCCTGTCGCTACACAGCGCAATCGAAAACTACTGCTCAAAGGAACATCGATCATCAATCTTCCACAACTTCAATAACTCTAATCATGGATTTTTTTAGATAATGAAAACAAAAGTTCCGGTTTTATGGTTCTTCTAAAAGGAACAATCAGACCAATTATTATAAACTCACACGAAAAATAAAAATCAGGAAACTAATTCTAATGTCCAAAACGATAAGAGAAACTCTACCCACAAAGGAAGCAAACAAAAACATTGCACTAGAGCCTAAAACTATTTATGCCTCTATAATGAAAGTCTTGTACTCATCCAACCACTGTAATTGACTCCAAAATCAGAGCCATTATGTCATTTTGGAACTGTAAAAAAAATATTTTTGGCTTTTGTTAAAAATAAAATCATTTCTTGTCAGCCATATTGCCCAACACGCGACCCATGCTTCTATCAAAATAAGCAAATTGTGTTTGTGGTGACCTAATTTTGACTATCACCAAACAATTGAGACACGCTTGATGGAGGGGCAATACATGAAGATTTTGTTTTTTTTAAAGGACCCTTTTGCGTGTAAACCCCAAACAAAAGCCCCAATAATAGATGACAGTTCCTTGCATGAAGTTGTTAATGATATGTGTGACCCTGATAAGAACAATGATAGGATCATATAGTGCAGGGATGTAACTATTAGAATAGTAAAATCATAGATTCTACTAACACCGTTCTGAATTATAATTCATTTGATTTTTTTATCCTAAGTTTGACCATTTATTTTTAAAAAAAAATTATGCAAGGTTTTTGTTTTATTAAGATTTTTTTTTCAAAATAATTTAAATTTAACTATGTTTGCATAATTATTTTAAATAAAATAAGTGGATAAACTTTGAGTTTAAAAATTCAAACAAATTATAATTTAAAATAGAGAGAGTATTTGTTGATAACATAATATTAGAACCGACGCAACCGACCATAAATTTGTACTAAAATGGACAGCACTTTGCTCTTGAACGATAATTAACATTACGAACGTTCCAGATTTCGCTGTTAGCGGCGTAAGAAAAGAGAGAGAAAGGAGAAAAAGAAAGACTGCGAGAGAAAATCATTTAAAAATGGCAGTGATGCATGAGCAGCGTGACTGATGTGTGATGTGAAGTAGACGTCGGTTGCAGCATCAGCTGGTCCGATCCGACTCGGAGCAAGCAGAAGCAGAAGCAGCATGGAGTGGCGTGGCGAGAACCAATGGGTGTTGCAGTGAGAAAAGGGGCGAGGCAGCAGAGCATAGCAGAGACGCAGGCCACAGCGTGCTGCGCTGCGACGCGCTCCAGCAAAGCCATTGGCAACGCCAACGCCCAGTCGGTCCGGTCACTGTGCTCCGGCAAACTTTTTTTGGCTTCTTTTCTTTTTTTACCCCTTTCGTGCTGCAGGCAGGTTTTCCGGAGCTTTTTTTGTTCTCCCCTGGTGTGCGGCAATGGAAAAGCTTGTGAATTTCGTGTATTGGCGTCGACCGTCTGCTTTTTCCTCAGAGCAGAGTGAGCTCACCAGTGCATGCATCCATCCATCAAATTTGGAGAAAGAAAGAGGCAAGAAAAGGCTGGATTCTTTGTCCACCACTCCTACAAAATCTCCCCTGTTAAAAAAAAGGCTAGTAACTACGTACTTATTTCATTAATCTCCACGAAAATCGCAAGAGACGAGGATTGCGGCTGTTTACGGTTTCAGACTGAGGCTGTTTTGCGAACCAAGCATGTTCATGCTGGACAGTTGCCTGACATGGACTCCCTAACAAAATTCTGTGCACTGACTTTGCTGCGTGCAGTGCAGGGCCGTCTCCGACAGCGATGGGGAAGACATCGCCGTCAGGCTCAGGCTCAGGCATCAGCCCATCACTATTTCTGCATCTTCGCCATGGGCGCCAGAACACCCCCACCCCAAAGCGTGTGAAACCTCTCGGATTCATTCATTCAATTCAATTCAATTCAACCATCCCCCGACCTGCCGACAGAGCGGCGGTTCCGGCAGCACCACCAGCAGCAATACAAGTAATTTCCTTGTCAGGTCCAGCCAGGATCAGATCAACATGGACGCTGCTACATTTTCTGACCATTTTGAACCATCAACATCAATCACACACACAAACGAGATGGTAATGAGTAATCAGTAATGACAATGGTGAGAGAAATAGTCTCACGTGACTTTGTTACATGTGTTTAGGCTCACCCAAGTAGTTCTACTTCTACACTACTACAGAACCGCTGCACATTCTTCTTTGGAAATCGCCGGGAGATGAGATGGGCTGCCGGAACTAGGGGTTGCCTCTCGACGGGCGACACACATGGTTCAGCTTCTTAGCGTGATCAGGCCGGTGGTGCTGGGTGCGGCACATGAAACCGTACCAGCAGCTATCCCTGTCGGCGGCATCAGGCGGAAGAAGCTGCAATTACAGAACATCACGATTGCCATTAGTGGAGAAATGAGATCAAAATCAAATAAATAAATGAGGCAGTGTTGTGGCGCTTCAAGATGTTTATATATATGTTTGTGCTTCATGTGTCTAAGATAAGATTCCACTTAAAATGAAAGCTAACTTTCTTTCTTTTTTCATGGAGGAGACTGTAACCTACTTATATATAAATAACGAGGACAAAGTCTTTAGCATCTTATTTCTTAAGAGAAACCATTTATTATTCTAATCGGGGTATTTGAAAGCAACAATAGTTAGGCAGTCAGCACTGGCCTTTTCTTGGCCAGCTCAAATAGTCAAGGATTTAACATGAAAGAAACTCATACATCGGTATGTAGAATTGTAAAGTTAAACCTAACTCTTAACTTCGCACCAATCAGTGGATAATTCAGAACCATGTTGTGTTTTAACAGCTCAAGCATTTAAAAACAAAATTTAATAAAAAAAACTCTGGGACCACAGGAATGACATTAAACTACCGGTTGTGCAATCAGCGACATGGACCTTGCCATGACTTTTTGAGTTTGATTGAAGTGAATGTATGTTTTAGCTGGTGAGTGTAATATAGTAGTCATTTGCAGAAATTAGGTACGCCTGTCAGACCTTTTTATAGGCTTCTTGACAGGAAAAAAGGTAAGGTTTTAAAGATAATACTTTTTTTTATAAAAAAAAGAACATATTATTTTGGTCTTCAGGTCAGGATTTAGGCTCAGCCATAGACCTGTTCATATTCTGGGTTGGGCTTTACAAGGTGTGCCACTGAGATGGCAGGACAAATCCTCCTGACATCTTGAGTACAAAGGTTGCAACATAGTGCAATGTTAGACTACCAAGGTAGTCAACATAAGCATGTTCAGTATACATACATTTCGGGGCATTGATACACGGAACCAGTAGAGCAGGAAATCAATGAACTTGCTGTAGCAATGGCTGCACTCATTTGAAGTCATAAAATGAGTCAATACAACATAATTTAGTAGACAACAATCTTCTGAACTCAGAAAAAGTTCTTACTTGCAAATATATGTCCTGGAAGTAATTGCATCCACATTATTCAATTGCAACCTTGAGCGATCTACATAAATCAGAACAAGAACACATGTCAGTGCAAGCTCAGGCATCTGCAATAAGACACAGGATTTACAGTAAGGCCCAGTAAGTAAACCTTGTGCCAAATACTTACAAGAGTTTCATTTTCATAATTGTGAATAAAATTAACTGAACAAGTTAACACAGCAGAACTTGAATAATTTAACTGAACAAGTTAACACAGCAGAACTTGAATAATTTAACTGAACAAATTAACACAGCAGAACTTGAATAATTTAACCGAACAAGTTAACACAGAAGAACTTGAATAATTTAACTGAGCAAGTGAACAGTTACATGTGCATAAAGTTATAAACCTTACAGTTATGCAAAACTAAAAAATAAATTCTGATGCAACAACCCATGAAGGAATGAATCATAAAGTTAGATTTTATTTTTTGTTGATGTTTAATCAGAAATCACCAGAAAATCAGAACATGAGGTAATGTTGGCAGCTGGAGATCACAAATGTTACCAGTTCAGTGACTTCAGTCAATGAAAAAGAAATTCAGTTCCAGTTCTGAGCAACTGGGCAAGCAAATCACAAAGGAATATTCTTTTGTCATGTGGTTCATGCCAAGGAACAGTTAATGTTTATAATACATATTCTTCCACTCTGATCAGTCCATCACATGCACATCAAAGGTAAAATCAACTCTGAAGGTTGCAACATACCAATTTCCATATTATCAAATTTTGATATCCACTCTGAGATTACAGCTTGCAATGTTTTGCCTGATTGCTGTATGCATCTTTCTGTAATCTAGAAAAAAAAGAGGAGAAACCATAATACTTGAAACTACAATACGGGGCAGGGATATGATAATGATGGAATATTCCTACATCTTTTTCATATGGGTTGCCTCCATGAACTGTGTCAGGAAGTGCAGAGATGTGTCGCTGAGAGATCTGTGATATTACACATTTGCATTCAGAACATTGCCCAGCACTGTGTATGACGATCAAAAGTATAATGAGGCTTAAGAAATACCAATGAGTAGCTTACACTCTTGAAAGTATCCTGGTTGCAGATTAGATTACAATGGCTTGAATTCACACCTTGTGAACACCAATAAGCCCCACAAAACGCTTTATCACATCCCAAGCCTGGGAATACAATTGGTTAGTTTGGTCACCAGCAAAGTTAGAATTCAAGGCACATAAATATTATCATAGAGTTTGGCAGGGAAAACGTGCAATTGAACTTCCAGTGGTAGTTGCCAACTCAGGAATTTCTGAGGGGCAAATGAGAATGTTTCTGATACTATTCATGCATGGACAGTATCATTGAACTTCGGTTGGTCACAATCATATTTCCAACGGAGATTGCTAAGTTCAAGATTTATGAGGGCAAATAGGAACATTCATTTCTCATACCATTTGTGCAGCTTTATGAAACAAAAATAAATATAGTTAGCCAACTAATGCCAAGCATATTCATCAGGTCAAGAATAATTAAAGGCAAAAAATAAGTACAGCCAAGAATAATAGAAATCATTAAATTCCATTTCCTAATCATGGCACCACTTCCTTGTTAAATAGATTAGGATCCAAGGGTCAAGGCCCATGAAAGAAAGGCCTTTTCACGGTTATACAATCCATTAACTGAAAAACTTTGGGATTATGACTTAGGCCCTGTTTGGATTGGAGGGACTAGTGACTAGTGACTACTAATTAGTCTCAATTAGTCCCAATTTTACCAAACACTTGGACTACTAGAGGAACTAGTAGTGACTACTACATAGAAGTCACTAGTCACTAGTCCCTCCAATCCAAACAGGGCCTTTACTACAATCTACGTACTAGAGAAGAAAATCCTTTTCAGGATTAGGATCTCACATTTTTGTGGTATACTGATGTTAGATCTGGCTGGCATCAGCCCTCCACATCCATTGCATTGCGAGTGCACTGCTCCTGGACTGCATCTAAAGCCACCAAATTCATTACCTGCAATATTCTTGTCATTCAGGTGCATGAAAAACAAGGCTTTTCAAGAAGCATTTAGACAAGGCTAAATCTAATTCTCAACCAATCAAATTACAATACTATGAGATCAAAAGGTACATTTTTCTCTGTTTTTTATTGAAGAGATAAAAGCTACCTCAATCACCACGCCAGTGCAAGACTAGTTAACTAATTTCTAACTCATGTGAAACATAGCATAATCAAGTTCACAACACAACTCGGACATTGTGAAATATTTATAACTTCTAGAAATATTGTGCCAAGTTACCAACTAGTTTCCCTACTTTTGTAGAACACAAAAGGTACCTCAAGTACCACATCAGTGTGATAGTTAACTAACTCTAACTCATGTGAAGCATGGCATGATTGAATCATCACACAATTCATTGTGATTTTTTTTTCAAAAAAAATAACTTCTAAAAACCTTGTACCAAGTTAGTAACTTCAAGTTACCAACCACCTCTTCAACCCATTTTTCAATTAAACTAATACATGTAACGAACAAATATATGATTCATGGGTTAAAGAGGTTCCACAAGCCTATGTTAAAAAAATCATGACATAGCCTTGATGTACAGCTCACTGACTAGAAAGATACTCTCATGACATGATCACCAACAGAATTTAAGAGCACTGGATATTAAGGCCTATTTAACTTAACTACCATATTCAAAGTGGAATTTCCGCACTTACGGCACTGAGGACATGGTAGATCTGGATTGTTTATCTCATCACTAGTAGAACGTGAAAAACGTCGTTTCCTCGATTGATTTTTCTGTTTACCCAAAACCTAAGCCATCAAACAATACTTCAGCCAAAATTAAGTACATTGAGCCAGAAGATATAAATAACAGAAATATATAGTTGTAGAACAGAATACTATAGTATCAAAAATCCATAAATTCACTTGAGTACCTAACAATTGTCACAAATTGCTAACTTTGGTTCCGTAAGATTTTTTTTCTATGACCGGCTAACTTCAGAAGATTATGATGAAAATATGCATGCATGGAGTGAAGGTAAAAGCTTGCACCCTGCAGTCTTTTCTTATACAAACTAACTCAAAGAAAAAATGTTAATTTACAATTGCTTCACTCACAATATTTGATTTCACTGAAGCATATGACTCTAACAATGCAATCTCCTCATCAGACCTCTGTAGTGAGGAAAAAGCTTGCAATATAGCCTACAAAAAGCATAGAAACAAATAAATCTAGCAGTTCATAGCAGTTTCAGGTACATATTAATGAACAAAGTAATCAGCAGCAATATCATGCCTCTTCAATATTATGCAGGAAGTGATTCCTTCCAACTGATTGAACTGATGTCCTACATTGTGGGCATGCAGCGCTCTGGATTTTATTAGATGAAGACCTTCTTAACCACTCTGAGAAACATCCATTGCTTTAAAAAATGAAGGATCAGAGCCAAAACTTTCAGAGAAGCCAACAGAAGCAAGTAATACTAATAAATTTACCAGAAGTTGTGCAGGCATGGAGCAACAGTAACAACATCATGCCACAAATTCAGGCATATGCTGCATTTTGCATTCTCGATATCTAGAACAATCTGACACAATTATTTAGCTAGAAGTTAGTTTTTTTTTCTCCAACCTGTAGGAGAGCTATGTATTATTGCATTAGGAGAAAACAGTAGAAGAATACAACCGCAGAGAGAGGAAAAAATAGTATGTGAAAGCAATCTTTGTGCATGACTACTAATTTCCAGAACAATACCTTGACATTATTCTGTTCATGATCCTCTGCCTCTGTAATTTCAAAAGTATATACTAAATACCCTGGAAAAATAATGAAGCACATGAATGTGTTACAGACTCTCATTTCACTCATTCAGAAGAATTAGAGAAGCACAAGAATCAGAGAATTTTAAAGTTGTTCGCTGTCCCAAGAAAGCACCTTTATACTGATAATATCATTGCTATATGAACATACAAAACAAGACAAAGACACAAGGGCACTCTCTTCAGGATAAAGATAAGCTGTCATGTCAAGGTTCTGAAAATAATCGTACCTTCTTTCTGTGGTCCAGAGACAATCTCACTCCCTGGTTTGATGTCTACACATTCTTGTTTGATAATTCTTCCATCAACCATAATTGCATCCGAGCTTTATCAACGGAACAGGGAAGACATGAGAAGCAAGTAATATCAGGAAGAATTCAACAAAACAGATAATAGAAAAAAAAATAGCTTACAACAGAATTATGAGGCATGACAAAGGGAAAAAAGTTAATTTTGCGATGAAAGAGATTATGTAAAGGCAAAACGATTGCTTTTTTGCAAGACATATATTTTCCACTCAAACCAAATAACTTAGAGAGAGTGTCAAGAATTAACTGCCTGCCCCCCCCCCCACCCCACCCCACCCCCGAGTTTAAAATATGCATTTCCATTCTTGATTTTGCACAGCCAGACATGCCAAATGTATAGAAAATCTGTTACAGATTGGCATCTATGATTTATATGAAATGTAACCTAATCCCACGGCAGCAAAAATGCAACTTGCCTGACTTCACTCTCTAAATAATAAGCATTCTCAAGAACTTTTAGACTACGACAATCTAGGAAAACAGATAATCCCAATCTGGAACAGATTGAGGATACTAAAAGTTGCGGGTACCACCAAGTCGACAAAAAGGGGAACAGGTAACAAGTTAGCATCACTATCACTACCATTCTATTGCTTTAAGGAACCAAACTGGAGAACACGCGCGGTTTGCAGCCAAAGCACTAAAGGTAACAAATCCACTCCAACATTTGAGCCGCGAGCCCGTGACAAAGTTGTAAGATCCGCTGGATAGGGTCATACAGATACAACATCAGCGGAACAAGCTTTCCGAGTTATTAAAAACAAAAAACATCAGTGGAACCCACCACCAATTTCTGTAAAAACTGACGAGGCGATGAACAGAGCTCACACAAAGTCCCCGGCAGTTTTCTCAAGAAAGACGTTCCCATCAGTTGCCCATTTCCGAAAATATGTCACTCGTCTCGCAAGGACACGCGGTGAAACATCGGAGTCACTCGTCTCGCAAGATACACGGCACGGCACCAGAGTCAGAGAATCCCTCCGCAAGAACACGAAAAAAAAAGACATCGACGCAAGTCCGCACAGGCAGGATACAGCACCTGAGGTTCCGAATCGTGGCGGACGACGCGTCCCCAGCATTGCGCCTGATCTCGCACCACGCGACCTCCTCCCCACCGCCGCCACCGCCGCCGCAGGCCGGCGCTACGAGGGAGCAGACCACGGAGTCGTCCTCGGCCACCTCCACCACCGGGCACGCAGAATCGGCGGGCACTGCCAAGGAATGGGACAACCAAACCAAGAAAAAAAAAAGAATCAAGAAGCCGTGCAGATGAAGGAACCCGTGGAGGAGAACCGATGAGGGAAGGGGGGCGGCTGCGCTACCTAACCTGGCCCACACGGAGGGGGACGGCAGGGTGGCGGCGGAGGACTGCGGGGGCTTGGAGGTGGAGCACTCGCCGGCGTCCATGTCCATGGCGCAGGGAGGCGAGGAGCGGCGTGCGTGCACGGCAAACGGCAGCGTACAGGGGAAGAAGGGCCTTTCTCTTTCTTTGGGTTTTTCCTTTGCGGTTTTGTTGCAGCGCCGTGGGCCGGGACGTCGTGATTGCCACCCATTTTTAAGGGCCCGTGAGTGAATTAATGGGCCGACCGTTGTAACGGTCTGGGCTGGTAAAGTGTGTGTGGTTGTTAATGGGCTACTAAGCTTATGAAGCATGTTCAGCATTGTATAAGCCCAGTCCATGGTGAAAGACGGACGGACGGACGAACACGGGCCCGGGCCGGCTGAAATTTCAAGTCGATTGCTTTGTTCGATTTCCATTTTTGAAGCAAAAAATGTTTTATTATATATACAAAGCATTAACGTGGATGCATGCTTATTAGTGGGAGTTTGATTTTTTTAATATAACGTGGCAAGTGGAGGTAGGTCAACCATCGCTGGGAAGGCGTGAGGATTGAGATCACACGCCAAATTGACACTTTTAGTGTATTTTATTTATGGTATCCGAGATTCGCACAAAGCATTGCCTCCTACTTGCACTTGTTGAGATTGAAAATAAAAGTTCCCAATAATTGACAATGGAAACATGGAGCTGTGGTAAGCTGACTTTGGCCTAATAACATGACATGCTTCATTCGTCCTCAAAAAAGTGACGTTCTCTCGTTTCTTAAAAAGTTAGATACTTTTAATGTCAACTCCAACAGTTTTGTATTTTTTTATTTAACAAAATTAAAAATTTGCTAAGTCTCAAATGAATATGACAAAGGTAAAAAAGAGTCCATCTTTAGAGCAACTTCAACAGTTTGGCATTTAGATTTGGCATATCTAATTTTGCCAAAAAAACTAAAAAACTGGTGGACAACAGTTTGACATTTGGGCTTCACATTTTTGCCAAAGTTGCAAATAGGAACCCGCACTTGGCAATTTGACGACCGTGAAAAGGGGGAGGTAATTTTTTTTCCTTCTTTTTTTCACGGTAGAACCGTGGGCGTCGGCCTTTTTTTCTTCCTTTTTTTCACGGCGGAACACTAGGCAGCGGGTCCACTGGTCCATAATTTCTGTTTTTGCCAAGTCATTATGGGGAACTGTTGGAGATTGTATATTTTTTGTTTTGGCATATCTATTTCAGAGTTGGCAAATTTCATGTTTTGCCAAACCAAAATTGCCAAACTGTTGGAGTTGCTCTCAACGGTTTTCCATCATTCCCTTGGCAAAACTAAAAATTGTACGCGCGAGGGGGAAATATCCCGCAGGAGTAGCGCGGGGGTGATTGTCAAGCGAACCACGGTTTTGTCAAACAGTTGGATAGGAGATTTTTAGAACTTTTTTTTAAAAAAAACAAGAATGTCAAGCTCATTTGCAAAACCGTTGGAGTTGCTCAAGTGTAAAATTTTCTTTTTAATATTTAAATTACCTAATTAGTATCGTTAGATAGATAGTCGAATACATTTTTTTAAATAAATTTATTTAAAAATACAAATGTTACTAGTATTTTTTATAAATTTAGTTAAATTTAAGAAAGTTTGACCAACACGAATATCATAACTCTATCACACTTACACAGCAGAGATTTTTTATAAATCTGGTTAAATTTAAGAAAGTTTGACCAACACGAATATCATAACTCTATCACACTTACGCATCAGAGACTTTGTGATATTACCAAAAAAATATCTGGTGAAGGATTGTGGTATTACCACTATTTTGCGAAACAATTGCCTTTTGGATTCTAATAACTCCAATGATGTGAGCATTGTCGTTGTCGTCCTTAGTCAACTTCGAAACATCTTAACTGTTCTTCGAGTGAAAATAAGGAGGGGGGACTTGTGACAACGATAATGAATGGTGTGCAACTCATTTATTATGATTAAAAACAGTTATTACCTAGCTGATAGTTTGAGCTGTTTAGATTCAACTATGTGTGGCTAGATAGGTAGAGTATCAGCATCCATTAGCACCTTTCCCACCTGCTAATGAATTAGTTAGCAGCAGCACATTTTGCTAAGGTCAGTCTTAATGGAGTTTCATCAAAGTTTCATTGACATTAAATATACTGATGTATCACTGGTGATAAGAGTTTTATGTGGGTAGAGAAAGAGTTTCATGGGATGAAATTCCTCTATTTCCAAAATATAGTTGTGTACTCCCTGCATCTATATACGTAGCAAAATAGATGAAACAAAAAAAATCAAAACGACTTATAATTTGGAACGGAAAAAGTATGAAACTGTGCCATAAAACTCCCACTGAAAATGGCTAGAACTACTTTTTTTTTCTGCAAAAATGTCTCGTCCGGTCCTTTCGCTTTCGAGCGAAATTCGTAGACAGCCTACGTAATCACAAAAAATATCTTGTCCTCCTTTGGACATATTATAAATAAAAAATGTTTAAGTATTGGTCAAATGATAGCAGCCAGCACCCACCAAGTCCTGAGGGACGACGACTAGCGTAGCAGCCAATGGGCTTTATGTGCCACGTCGGATCCTTGTCAGACTCGTGGGCCGAAGCAGCCCGCCGGCGATTCAGATTGACCCATATACTCCTACCATGCCCAGGAAATTTCCTCCCAAAAAGATTCCAAAAAGTATAATTGACACTAGTAGGGTAGCTACCATTTTCCTTTTGTGCTATATATCCTTACGTATACTACGGAGTACATAATATCTTATCCTCGATCATTATCACTATTGGTTGCCAATATATTTGCAGTTTTATTTGAGGAATAGAAATCCACATGTAATCAATACTTACTCAAACTTTTTTTATAGCATTACTCAAACTGTAATAATTGGAAAACTACATGTGAGCAGGAGTAGAGTAGAGTACATTGCATGGTTTCTACTTACCTTTTTCATTTTATAAGGTAGGTGCATTAATTCTTTGATCATTTGGATATATATACTGCACGTGGCAGCACGTTTTACTTTTTTTTACCCCCCCCCTCCCTTTTTTTTTGCTTCGGAGATGACGTATAAAGAAATTATCCACTTGATCAACAGCACATGACTGAGATTCTGCGTACCTGTTCATCCAATCTGTGAATGTTTCTGTCAACAATAAAAGTCGTACCAATCGAGGAAAAAAGAGATTTTGTGTCGGCCAAATTTTTTTGTGTGTATTATGCTCAAGGAGGGAAAAAAGATTGCTCCTTCTTTGTTTTTTTTTTATAGAATATATAGAATTGCTCCTTCTCATGTCTCTAGTGTTTTCGTATCCAAGTAAAAACGAGTCCTACGGATAAGTTTTCGTGATTAATTAATTATAAACGATAAACACACCCAAAAAAAGGCGCAGTAGAAATCTGATCTGATCCCTGTTCGTTCAAAAAGGTAAGCTAATCCCTTTACGAATATTTTTATTTTAAGTAAGAGATTTTGCTTCAGTTGTTTCGGATGGGGTCTTTTTAAGGCCCGGCCCGAAGCCCATCATCCGTTGAACAGGGTCACAATTCCTTCCCCAATTTTTTCGGAGGCCTGTCCACCACCGCACCACCACCCTGCGCGCCGAGCTCACCCCGATCCAGATCCACCCCCCTCCGGTCTCCGGCGGGCCTCCTCCTCCTCGCCTCACGCGCCTCCGGACGCCAGTGCCCGCGCAGTCAACCATCCACCCACCTCTCCTCTTCTGTCGTCGGTAAGCACGACGGACGGACGGACCTGCTGCTCTTTCTTTTTTTCTTCGCCGTCCATACACCCCTGAAATCCAAAATCTCTCCGCCGTCCGCAGGCCAAGGCGGTGGTGGATGGCGGGCAGCATGAAGCGGGTGTCGTCGCACGTCTCGATGGCCTCGGAGGCGGAGATCAACTTCGATCTGTCGCGCCTCGTCATCGACAAGCCGCGGTTCACGCTGGAGCGGAAGCGCTCCTTCGACGAGCAGTCGTGGAGCGAGCTCTCGCAGCACCGCCAGAACGACGGCTTCGACAGCGTGCTGCAGTCGCCCGCATTCCCCTCCGGCGGCTTCGACTCGCCCTTCTCCATGGGCACGCATTTCGGGGGGCCCCACCCGCTGGTCAACGAGGCTTGGGAGGCGCTCAGGAAATCCGTCGTCTACTTCCGGGATCAGCCTGTTGGTACCATCGCTGCCGTTGATCATGCGTCTGAGGAAGTGCTCAACTATGATCAGGTAATATTCAATGCCAATCGGGCTTTTCACTCAACATCAAGTTTGTGGAAAAACAGAGGAACCTTTTGTTTTGTTTTGAGCGTTACTGAAGTGTTATTTACATGTTAGGAGTAGAAACCCATAATTTTAGCGTTTACCTAGCGATTTCCATTGCTTAGTTTCTATACTTATTTACACTATATTTTTTCTTTTCATTAAGGCGTATATCATAATTAATAAGTACTGAATCTGTTATTTAGGTCCGTCATTGTTTCTCATACTAGATCTTCTTTCTTTTATCATGATATGACTTCCACTGTCTTTACTAGCACTTCCAACAAGATTTCAACTCCTGTTCTGTATTTTCTGAGATTAGTTGATAAAAAATGCCGTCCTGTAATATGTTATCATGGAACATTAGCAGGATAGCCTATAAATGCAGTTTTCTTTTGTTTTTATTTCTGATTACTTCTCCTGAAAGAATTAATTTCTGATGATGTGCTACTCTTGATTGCTCCCTTATGATTGCAGGTTTTTGTAAGGGATTTCGTTCCGAGTGCATTGGCTTTTCTAATGAACAATGAGACTGACATAGTGAAGAATTTTCTCTTGAAGACTCTTCACCTTCAGAGCTCTGAGAAAATGGTAGATCGATTCAAGCTTGGAGCAGGAGCAATGCCTGCAAGTTTCAAGGTGGACCGTAACAAAAGCAGAAACACTGAAACCTTAGTTGCTGATTTTGGCGAGAGTGCAATTGGCAGGGTGGCACCAGTCGACTCTGGATTTTGGTGGATCATTCTCCTTCGGGCATATACAAAGTACACCGGAGATGTTAGTTTGTCTGAATCACCTGATTGCCAGAAGTGCATGAGGTTGATACTGAATCTCTGCTTATCTGAAGGATTTGATACTTTTCCAACTCTGCTTTGCACAGATGGCTGCTCAATGATTGATCGTCGAATGGTAGGATCATTACACCTTGATCTAATTCATGTTTAGATGCATATCCGTAGAAGTATTACATATCAGCTGAGGTGGCAATGGGATTGGCAGGTTATGCATATTCTTACTAAGTTTTTATGGTAGTTTTGTAGTTGCACATATTCTCATACTATTCACAACCAAATTGTAAGGGCAATTTTGTATAGCCTGATCGATACAGAGTTACAGACGTACAGGAGGGGTGTGTGTGTGTGGGGGGGGGGGGGGGGGGGGCAGAAATTGGCAGTCTGTAGTACATCCCCACAAGTTGTCTTGTTGTTTGTTCTACTTTTGAATTGCATGCTAATTTTAAATGAAGCTTCCCATCAGTGCATGATTGTAATAACTGCAATTTTCAGGGTATATATGGTTACCCCATTGAGATCCAAGCCCTATTCTATATGGCATTAAGATGTGCTCTCCAAATGCTCAAGCCAGAGGGCGAAGGAAAGGATTTTATAGAGAAGATAGGGCAACGGCTACATGCTCTAACCTACCACATGAGGAATTACTTCTGGATAGATTTTCAAAAGCTGAATAACATATACAGATACAAAACAGAAGAGTATTCCCACACAGCTGTGAACAAGTTTAATGTCATTCCGGATTCTATTCCTGATTGGGTGTTTGATTTCATGCCATGCCGAGGAGGCTACTTTCTTGGCAATGTCAGCCCTGCGATGATGGATTTCCGGTGGTTTGCCCTTGGCAATTGCATTGCCATTGTATCATCTCTGGCTACCCCTGAACAGTCGGTTGCTATAATGGATCTGATCGAGGAAAAGTGGGATGAGCTAGTTGGTGAGATGCCTCTGAAGATATGCTATCCTGCTCTCGAGAATCATGAGTGGAGAATTATCACTGGATGTGACCCCAAGAACACCCGGTGGAGTTACCACAATGGAGGATCATGGCCAGGTATCGTCTCTCTTTGCAATGTTTTTTTTGTTTATTCTTGAGAAAGGACCTGTAGTTTCTATATCATGTGTTGCACTATGATTTGATGAATACCCGGACATATTTTACTTATTGTTCCTGAACGAAAATTGCAAGTTAATTCATCATAAATTGTTGGAAACTGAAAAGTTTTAAACTAACATCCATTCTGAAATTGACAAATGAAATTCTCCATGCTCTCCACCTAAAAAAAAAATGTTTGGTCTAATAATCCTTGACAACCATATTGTCTTCTGTAAGATCCTTCTACCTGTCGTTGTACTTATAATTGGGCGCTTGTATGTTAACATGAGTCTCAATAATTTTTATTTACTCTTCATATCCTTACTTCTGCATGAGCAGGGACAGTGCTTCACTGCTTATTGACTCCTTCAGGAGTTGAGATTTGGCTCAATTACAAATCTTTATTTAATCATTGTGCTGTACGTAGCTGCTGTTACAGCCAAACTCAGAACTAAGCACAACATAAATATTTTGTGTTCACCTATTTTTATGTGCAGTTCTTCTGTGGCTGCTGACAGCAGCGTGCATCAAGACTGGTCGGCCACAGATGGCAAAACGTGCCATTGAGCTCGCTGAGTCGAGGCTGCTCAAGGACGGCTGGCCTGAGTACTACGATGGCAAGCTAGGAAGATTCGTTGGTAAGCAGGCCAGGAAGTTCCAAACCTGGTCCATTGCAGGTTACCTCGTCGCCCGCATGATGCTGGAGGACCCATCGACACTAATGATGATCTCCATGGAGGAGGACCGGCCTGTGAAGCCGACTATGCGGCGGTCGGCATCATGGAATGCCTGAAAGCATGGGTAGTTGTTTCTGAATTAACGAAATTCAGAATCAAAGGTTATACGGATTTGTGATTTGTTCGGAGCACAAAAGTGCAACGGTGATGTGATTTGTTGGGACCACAAAAGCTCAACGTTGGTTAGTTGAACTCTGTCAATTAGGACAGAAAGTGTATACCATAGAGGATCATAGGAGTTACACAAGATTTTGTGACACCTTTCTGTTTTGTTTCAGAACAATACTCAGGATCCTGTTCAGTTGAAACCTTGATTTTGGAATAACAACATTGTTTATGCATTAATTCTCTTATGCATTAATGATATCTATGATAATTCTGGAATCACTTATAAAAAAGAAAAGGGTGATGAGCCCTGGTACTGTCGTCTCTTACACGCAGCAGAACATGTGGCCTGGTACTGTCTTACACGGAGCAGCAGTTTTTAAGTTTACGATAATACGTGGAGAGGAAGACTGGAGTTGTTTGGACATCTCTATTGATTCCCAGCTATATTTTGTGCCAGTTCTTGGATATAGATGAAACAATATATTTGGGGTAGTCTGTATAATACATTCATTTCTAAATAAATCAGTTACTAGAGTTGTCTTGAATCAGAGTTTTTTTTTAAGGGAGAATTGGCTGTGGGACATCGCCAATGGCAGAAATTGGGTGCCACACACGTCCACTTTGCTTATTTGCTGAGGGACACGTTTTCATTTTGGTTGGCCAATGGACACCGCCGTTTGGTTGCAGCCGTTAGAGGAGAGAGAAATATTACAAAATGACGATCGGTGCCCTCGCTCCCTCTGTCTCTGCTCGCGCCCGTCCGCTGACCTCCGCCGCGTCGCGGGGCGGAGCTCCGCTGCTCCGCCAATCTCCGCCATGGCCGGCCGGTGAGCCCTTGGGCCGGCGGGAGGAGGGTGGAAGCACCGGCCTGCACGCGCGGCGGAGCGACTCCCGCCCGCGGCAGCTGGCACGCCCTGCGCACGACGGAGCGGCGCCCTGCGCGCGGTGGCCGGCAAGCGCGCGCGGCGGAGCGGCTCCCGCCCGCGGCAGCCGGCGCGCCCTGCGCACAACGGAGCGGCAGCCTGCGCGCGGCGCTCGCCCGCGGTGGCCGGGCGATGAGTTGGATTTGGAGGGGAGAAAGGGGAGCCGCTCCGCCATGGTCGGCCGATAAGCTGGGAAGAAGAAAGAGACGGAGAAGAAAAAAAAAGAAAGGGATAGAGGAGGAAGGAGACAAGGGCAAAATTGGCACTTCCCCACGTTTCTCTCCTCTAACGGCTGCAACCAAACGGCGGTGTCCACAGGCCAACCAAAATGAAAACGTAGTGTCCCTCAGCAAATAAGCAAAGTGGATGTGTGTGGCTGTAACACCCGAAAATTTGAATTTTGAAAATAAGTTTTAATTGATTTAATTATGAATTTTGTGCTCATGAAAATAATGCAAAATAAAAACTTTTCAAGTTATTAAAAATTTTCTAAGGCTAGTAACATGTTTGTGCATTCATGCCACTGCATGTGATTTAATGTGTTGTGTGGTTTTGACCAAACCTCAAAAGTTTCAAAACGTGTTTTATAAAGTTTACCTCTATCCAGCATGTCTCCGTCTTTTCTATCATCAAATTCATTGTTCCCTAACTCCATCCTCTTATTTGGAGTTTCCCAAGATTCTTTTATTTTACCCTAAATCATTCTCTTGAGTTCATCATTCATAAAAATATCTCTAAAATCTTCCAGGGAATTTTTCTGGCTTTTTCAGAACCTTTTCTCATTTTTCTATGAGCTTAATCTAATTTTTAGATGCTCCAAAATATCTTTTCATGAGCTCCAAATACTTTATTTGGGTTCATAATATTCCAAAGTGTCTCCGAGAATTTTCCCAGAATTTTTGGAGACTTCGGAGTATTTTTCGTGACTTAAATATTAATTCTAGACTTTTCTAGAATTATTTTATTCTGAAAATAAATAATAAATATCTCAATTTTCCACCAGCCCTCAAAGCCCATGAGCAATAATTCTAATAAATCTCAAAAGCCCTTGCATTTATTTACTAATGGGCTTTGATATTTAATTGACCCATTAGTGAATATATGAAGGTGTAACATCAATTAGTACCATATCGCTAATTGATGAGTTGTGCGGAGTTTTTCTCCCTATATATATCTATCCGGCTCTTGACCAAAACATCTCACACCTATTGGGAAATCCTAAGGTAACAAATTAGATGTTTTATTATTATTATTATTATTATTATTATTATTATTATTATTATTTTCCATCTTTGGCTACTGCTATTTCCAACATGTCACCCATGCCGTCATCGTCATGGCGAGCTTCGTGTGCGGCATGCCTTTGTCGACACGTCTTTTGTTGACTGCATCGCCGAGCACCGCCACTGCCCAGCCCTGGCTTTGGCCTCGCTCCGCATGCTACGCTGGTCGTCACCTCGGAGGCTCAGACCCGCCTTGAACGCCGCCGTTCCTCTGCACGAGCGAGCAGGGCGTTGTAAGCTGGCGCCACTGCCAGCCGACCGACCAACCACTGCCCTTCACATGCCGAAGCTTCCTCCCCGTGACCATGTTCTGCACAATGTGGTCGCGTGTGCATGTCCAGCAACAGGCACACAAGTTGTTTTCCTTCACGTGACATTAGTATGAAGGCACACAAGTTGTTTTCCTTCACGTGACATTAGTATGACATCGTCTAATCTAAGGTCAGCTACATCTCCTTGTCCGTCATTTGTATTCATCAAATACTATACCTTCTGTCATGTACAAAACATATTTCCAAATATTCATATGTCATCCGACCATTCAGCATTATATCTCTCTCCAACTTAGGTAATTCATATCCTTCTCGTTTTGTTTACGCTTTGATCCGTTCAAGTTACGCTAGCTTCGTAATCTCATGATCAATGGTATAGTTTTCATCTATGTTAAAGTCTTTTGAAAATCAAGTTTAGATTAATTCTTTTAATACTTTAATATTGCTAAATAAATCTGGTTTAATTCATAACTAATTCGTCTTAGATCCGTTTTGTTCCGTTCTAGTTGCATCGGTTTTGTATCGATAATATCTATCTGTTATCATTAGTGTCAAACATGTTTTCTTCTTTGAAATAAAATAATATTTGATTAATCTATAATAAATTGTTTTCCAATTAAAATTAATTAGGGTTTTTACATCGGTTTTTCCTAAATAAAATATAATTAGTTAAACTTGTTTTTCTAAGAAAATATAATGTGACTTAATCTAATTTGAGTATTTCTCTTAAATATCCAATGTATGCTTTTTAGATAGATAAAATAAATGAAGTCTTGTTTCCTTTTCTCTCTTAAAAGCTAATTTTTCGGTAGACGTTTCTTTTCCGTTATAGATCCGATTAGCGTGATTCTCACGTCTGCGTGATCGTAGCAAGACGTAGATTTATTTTAAACCTTTTTCATTGATTGGTGTATTATTCTAAATTAGATCTATTGTATGCTATGCATGTTGTTCAGCTGCTTGTGTGGTGTTTATGATCTTGTCCAATCGGTGAGATTTACTTGAAAGAAGTCATCTGAAGATTGAGAATCAGTAGAAGAGAGGATCTAATCGTTTAAAGCAAGTTTAACATGGGATCATCCTTGTTACCTATTCATAATATAATTCATCTAGTCATATTGCATGTGTCTGAATTTGATTCCTATATAGATCTACCATAGCTTTGTTATCCTTGTTCCTTGTCACCAATGGGTTCTTATGCATATGGGTAGCTTCGCTATGCTTTACTTAATGGTTTATGAATTGAATCTTGATTAATGATATATGCAACAATGATCTAAAACTTACTTTTATAGCAACATGGAATAGGACCACACTGTAGGGCAAAAGCTAAGACTTAAATGCAACCATGAGTGCTATATGGCTTTGGCTTTAGTTAAGTATGAGGTTTGGACTAGCATGCTTGTGCTTCGTGAAAGGCACCTTTGCCGAGCTGGTTATGGGGTATAGCTTGTGTGGGGACCGCTGCGGGTGGTACCATCGGGGTGTCCCATATACCCCTTTGCATTGGGTCTGTAGGGTCCGCTACATGCTAGAAAGGGCTTTTGAAAGACTTCGTAGTGTACCCTGCCGATCTTCCTTGGAAGTGGGTTAAGAGGTTGATCACCTCAGGCGAAAGGGCAACACGGCTTGTGGGTAAAGTGCGTAACCTCTGCAGAGTGTAAATCTATCATGATAGCCGTGCTCACGGTCACGAGCGGCTCGGAAAACTCACAGTGTTAGTTACTCCTGTTGTTGAACTACTTATGATGGTAAGTTTGGAGATATGAGATAAGAGGATGTTCCATTAATGATCATGTGGTTATCAACTGGGTTAAGCAGAACTTAAAGCTAATTGTGGTTAAAACTTGACCAAGTTAAAAGCAAACGTAGTAAGCCAGTGTCAGCCTTTTGAGCTTCATAACCCTGTGTTATTCTTGCTGGATACTTTAAGTGCCCACTCTTGCCTTATCAACCATATCAGATTGCAAGAGTTAAAAGAGTTAGGCTTGTGATCAACCAGTCAGTTGTCCCTGTGAAGTTGGAGCCTTCGCCTGAAGATCAGAGTTGTTTTCCGCTGTATGCTATCTTGAGGTTATCCTTTGATCTTATATGTTATGTATTTAAGTATTGTCTTTTGATATCACCTTAATTTGTGGCTATATGTGAGATTTGACCTCCTGAGTTCACATATGGTGTATATCTAGTTTTGTTCTTAAAACTGGGTGTGACAGTGACACCCAATTTCGGCCAATGGCAATGTCCCACAACCAATTCTCCATTTTTTTTAAAGTTACCTGAATTTATAGAAAAGAGCACAAATATTCATGGAACCAAATTATTATTCATCATAAGACATTTTCGTAATGTGCTTATTTTGGTTGCATAAATATTTGTGATCTTTTCTCTAAATTTAGTTAAACATAGAAAAAAGTTTAGTTTATAAACATGAGCAGATTTGGGCCTACGTCAAGTAGGGCTACAGCCCTAGGCGTGGCCCAAAAATCTCTTTATAGCAGCGTGGCCCTAGAAGTTGGGCCAAATATTTTGTACTCTTTTCGATCTAATACAAATTATATATTCCATGAATCATTAATTGATTATATCAATTTTTGTAGTATGTAAATGCGGAGATCTTGCTATTGATTTCTTTTTCTCGATCACGTAAAAGACTTGCGCGTTTTTATATTAAGAGAGAAGAGAAACAATTCATTACATTGGGGGTAGTTGAAAGGTCCTATGAGATGGCTAGGGGGTGAATAGCCTAATTTAAATTTCTACAAGGAAACCTCAACAACAATGTTAGATAAGTAAGGAGTGAAGCAAATTTTGCGCTAGCCTAATGGGTGAAGCGAAGCCACCTATCCACAAGTGCTATCCTAATAGCTCTAGGATCACACAATGCCTACTCACTTCTAGTAGCCCTCTAGGCACAACCTAATATACTAGGACAAGTATGAATAAGGTAATGCAAAGATGGGGAAAATGATTATACCACCGTGGAGAAGTAGGGGATGAACCAATCAAGCGAATACCAATGAAATCAATCAATCACAAGAGACAATGGTTGACACTTAATTTTTCTTCCGAGGTTCACTAGTTTGTCAACTAGCTAGTCCCCGTTGTGGCAAGACACTCACTTGGAGGTTCACGCACTAATTGACATCACACGTCAAACCCGTCACTGGGTGCCGCACAACCAACACAAGATGAGGCTATTGAAACGCCACGAGCAATCCACTAGAGTTACCTTTGCGATCTCCCGCGGGGAAGGCACAAAAACCCCTCACAACCAACTTGTAGTCGACGAAGCACAATCACCAAGCTTCTCGATCTACCTACGCTGCTCCAAACCGTCTAGGTGATGGCAATCACCAAGAGTAACAAGAAATCCGCACCGAGAACGTCTCCCAAGTGCCACTAGATGCAAGCTATATGCGAAATACACTTGAATCACTCAATCTCTTTTGGGTTTTCACTAACCAAACATGGAGATGAGTGGGAGGGAGTTTGCTCAGCTCAACGGAATCTCAAGATGTTCAAATGTGCGAGAGAGAAACCCCCAAGCCGGCCAACACATATTTATAGACCACCCTCAAAGCCACTAGCCGTTGTCCTGTTAAGTTGGCGACGGACGCTCTGCACGGGGGCGACAGACGCTCCGCCGCCAGCGTCCGACGCCTTGTCAGAACTAGCCGTTGGGCTGATGCACAGGCGACGGACGCTCTGTCGCCAGTGTCCGACGCCTTGACCTCCAGCGTCCGGCGCCTTTCTTCGAACTGCCCGTCTGCAGAGCCCTCTAGAAGCCTGACAGGCGCTCTGTTGTTTTGCGACGGACGCTGCGCCTCAGCGTCCGGCGCAAACTCGTTGCTCTCGGGTTTCTGAGAAAATTCCAAGAAATATTTCCGGACGCTCTGAATCAAAGTTCTCAGCGTCCGACGCCATCGTCCACCGCGTCGGACAGCGTCCGACGCCCTGATCTGCAGCGTCCGACGCCTCTACTTGATTCTCATTTGTCTATGATCTTTTCAGTCTTGCTCCAATGTGCCAAGCACTAAGATACCTCTTTAGTGAACACTTCTTGGCATGTTTTACTTGTCAATTATCATGGAGTATGTCACTAGGTCCTAAATGCACATGCAATATAGATAACACCTAGTGACACATGACAAACCACACTCACTTTTGAATTTCCCCTCTTAATAGTACGGTTGTCTAACCTAAAAGTGATCACACCCACTTGGTGTCTTGATCACAAAAAGAAAAACCATAGCAAATACCTTTGTCTTGAATAGCTTAGGGTCTTTCCATTTTCTCTTTTCTCCAAGTGTGGGCTCTTGCAATCACTTTGCTTCCTTGCTTGCTCCATCACTTATCATCTTCTATGTGTGTACTAGACCTACTCAATCACTTAGAGCTATGTTAGTGCTTTAGGTTTTATCAATTATCCAAAACACTAGAGATCTCTCAGTAGTGGCTATGTGGTCAATCAAGCATTCGCCCTGCCCCCGCTATTTTCTTAGTCTAGTTTACTACTCGGTGAATTAGGCTACATAGATCCTTAGCTCTAGCCTGTATCCACATGTTGGCTTGGTGCTTGATCGTCGCAAGTAACTGCGGTATTTGTGTGACGGCTCCTCGAAGGCATCGTGCGTTTCTTTCCTTCCACAGATCCCAAGCCACTGTCATGAATAGGGAGTCCGCTCCCGACTTGCAGGTGCATGTCCATTGCGCTCTCCACGTTTGCCACTAGCCATGGATGGTTTCGCAGTGCTAAGCTGTGCCGTCTCTCCAAGGGCCGCACGAATTTGCCACCACAGCTGCTGTGCAACGGAACAAGAGACGAGAATATGATCTATCGTCTCTGGTTCTTGGTCGCAGAGGAGGCAGCCAGTATGTGTATCTAGGCCATGGCGAGCTCTCCTGTCAGCCGTCCAGTGTCGCCGCTTGACCGCGAGCCAGAGGAAGAGCTTGAGCCTAAGAGGAGCCCAAGTTTCCTAGTTGAGCTCGGCGCCCTGCATTGGTTGCGAAGACAGGTGCAGCGTCTCATATGTCGACCTGACAGAGAATGTACCGTCTGATGCCCATCGCCATATGAGCTGGTCTGGTGCCCCTGTTAGCTGAACGTTCCGCATTGCGTTCCAAACAGTGATATACTCGGCGATTACCGGTACTGAGGTGCCTCGAGCTATCTGGCGGATCCAAGTTCGATCGAGAAGCGCATGTGCAACTGTCTGGGTTTGTGCAATGCGCCTGAGGATCAAAGCAAACAACGTCGGCACCATCGTCCTGATGGACTCCGCGTCTATCCACTTGTCGGTCCAGAATAGTGTCTGGGTGCCGTCGTCCACGATGATGAAGGTGGAGGCGCGGAAGAATGCCTGTGCTTCACTGGTACCCAAGCCCGGTCGTGATCGGTCTTTTGTAGCTAAAGCCATTTGGCTTCGAAAGCTGTTCCAGCAAGCCGTAGGTCAGTAATACCAAGTCCTTCGACCTCCTTTGGGCGCGTGCATACTGACCATGACACCATGCATTTGCCCCTAATGTCGTTGTCCCTTCCTGCCCACAGGAATCTCCGGCATATTGTGTCGATCTCTTTCCTTGCCCATGGCGGTAGGCCGTTAGCTATCATGCCATAGATCAGGATTGCTGATAGCACTGACTTGATCCAAATGAGTCTTCCGCTTTTGGCCATTAGCGGTCCAGGGGCGGCTAGTAGTCTGCACGCCACAGCGTCAACTGTCGACCTGATCGCACATTTGGGTATCTTCTTTGTTGACAATGGCAGACCTAGGTATCGAATCGGAAAGTTCTCCACTTGACATCCAAGAATTGTTTGGATTTCTGCTAGCGCGTCTCCTGCGCCAAAGATTTCGGTGACTGAGCATTTCTGGAGGTTCGTGCGCAGCCCCGATGCATCACCAAAGATCTGCAGTATCCTCTTGATCGCATTGGCTTCATGGCGGTCCGGGTGCACGAACAGAATATATAATGTCATCAACATAGAAGCTGCATTGGTGCTTTATGCCCTCATGGTCGAGGCCTCTGGTAATCCCCTCATCTTGTGCCTTGGCAAACAGGCGATTGAGTACCTCCATGCCCAATATGAAGAGCAGTGGCGAAAGTGAATCCCCCCGCCTGACGGCACGTCTGTGTATAATGGGCGTCCCGGGCTGGCCATTGAGCAATATCCTGGATGTTGCTGTTGACAGCAGTGTGGCGATCCTTCGGCGCCAACGAGTGCCGAGCCCGAACGCTCTGAGGACATCTAGAAGGAATGGCCAAGCTATGGTGTCGAAGGCTTTGGAAATATCCAACTTGAATAGGACCTTGAGAATTTTCTTCTTCCTGAGTAGCACTGCAGCGCGTTGGATGTATTTGAAGTTGTCATGGATAGTCCGGCCACGGATAAACGTGTTTTGGTTGGGCGATACTAATTCTTGCATTCTTGGCGCTAGCCGCATGGCTAGAATCTTAGACACCAGCTTAGCCAGGCTGTGTATCATCATGATGGGTCTATACTCAGCCGGCGAGGCAGCATCTGCCCTTTTCGGCAGCAACACCACGAGTGCGCTATTGATTTCCACGAATGAATTGATTATAGTTTTGGTTGTTGCCACAACCTTGGAAATCTTGCTATTAATTAAGGCGGTTCAAACTGAGAGAAACATATATTTTCCATTATTGGTTGTGACAATTTGTATATGCATTTATGAGCTAGTATTAGATCCGGTACAACCCCCGTATTTTGATCCTATGCAGATGGTAGTGGGTTTAGCCGTCAAAATTGACGAGCTACGGCCACTGCTTACAAATAAAATTGATTCAGGGACAGAGAGTATATATATTAACCAGGTAAAATAATCTAAAGCATTATATTTTTCTTCGTAGAGTTACTACGGAGAACATCCATTTTAGTATAAAAAATGTAACGCATTTTCTTTGTACCACTTAGTACTGTGAAAACATCCATTTTTAGTACAAAGCTAGAACCAGAAACGAGAAAATGAGAATAAGGATAGACGAGCAGTAATTGGTACTCCAGCAAGGATAACACGTATAGTGAAATGAAAAGAACAGAAAAGGCCTAAATCTCTAATCAACCTAAGTTGAGAATAAGAACGTGGAACGAAAACAACGGCAACAAGACTAATCTGTAAACCCTGTCTCTAGCAAGACCTAACACCAGACGACTAACCCTATCTGTCTCTCTCATCATCATCGTGTCTTAGAGAGAGGCAGCAACACTACTATTCAGATATTCAGCAGCGAGCTGCGTGAGGTTTTAATTTGCTGGCAAATGGTTTGCCGTTTGCCGCCGGCCGGCCGTAATTTGACGCATTATACATGTCCCCATTGGATGGGGTGGAGATGGCGTTTGCAGGAGGAGACAACAGATACCAGTGTCTTCTTCCTCATGTCAACCTCGAGCCTCCATGACTTTTCGTTCCCGTTCGTCTCAATGTCGTCGGCCATGAAGCAGACGACGTCGGGCTTCTCCGAGCTCACGACGGGGCAATTGACTTCCACGCGTGGAATGTCCTCAGGCAGCGCCGCCCAGATCTCCTCGCAGTCAAGCACGCCTTCCTTCACCCACTCCAATGGCTGTGGCTCCCCCGCCGTCGAATTATTCAGGGCCATGGTCCACGTGGTCACCACGAACGCAGACCTAGAGCGTTCGCACACGCTCGCTCTCAGAGGGGCGCCACAGCAGCAGCGGTTGTCGATGCTCACGAACCGCACAACCGCCGGCACCGCGGCGCCGCCGCCCGGCGCAGCCGCCCGGCGCAGCCGCGGAAGCGGCAGCTCCGATGCTCCGGTAGTACTCCCAATAAAGCGGCTCCTTGACGCCCTGGCCTTCCGGCCACTCGCCGTCGCTCTCGTTCTCGTAGCGCGGCACTGCCTTCACGGGCAGCGGCACGTACCGGAGCGTGGGGTTGTCCTCCTCCGCCATGTCGCACACGAGCAACGTGCTGTGGTCGTAGTTCACCCAGCACATGAAACGGTTCCCGGCGGGGACGGCGCGGTCGAGCTCCATCCAACTCCCCAGGTCGTGGCGGCCTCCCTCGTTGTCGACGATAGGCACCGCCGCCTTGAGCTCCCAGTCGCGGCGGCGCCCGGTGCGGAGCACGCAGAGCTCCGCCGTGTCGAACGGCGCTTCGTGCGCGACCTTGAGCTGGGCCACTACTAGGACCTCACCGTCGTCTTCGCCGGAGTGCAGGAGTCCGGTGTCCATCAATTCGAACTGACGTTTCGCGTAGAAGAACTCGTCATAGCAGTCGCGCTCGTGCATGGGGATGTGGCAGGCTGGGAGCAGCGACAGAGACGGCGGCGGCTGGTGACTGGGCGGCGGCTCTGTACAGGAAGTAGTCGGTGGCGGCATCCTTATAATTAATACCGAGACGGCGTTGCACCTTGTAGGGCACTGACATCTTCAAGAGGACAGAGTCGCCGTGCGCCGCGACGACGTCAAGGGTGTCGTCGTCATAATTACCTGGCAGCTTGTCTTTGTCGTCGCTGTCGTCGGGCCCGTGGCAAGAGTCATCCGGGTTGAAGCAGATGGAAGAGATGGCCGGCGGCGCTGCACGGCCGAGGGAGACGCGCAAGGGCCGTCCCCAGGAGGTGCGGGACTCCGCGGCGGTCTTGTCGTCGTCGGGGACGACGACATTGGCGGCGGCAGCGGAGTCACTGCGGCAGCCCCAGCGGTTCAGGACCATCCAGCGCGGGTCATGGTCATCCGCCGCTGCCGGAGCCGGAGCCTGACCCGTGGGTTCCAACTCCGCCTGGCGGGTTACGGCGGTGGTGACCATGTGGCGGCGACTTGGGACGAGATCAGTGAAACAGCGTCGTCGGTTGATCATCATCCCACAGCCGGCGAGCCTCGTCATCATCAGTAGCTTCATACTTGGCTTAGCGATTCGATCGACGGAGCTCACGGATGGCTGGCTGCTGCACGCGTGCGGCTGCGGTGGCGGCGGTCTGCGTCCGGGCGTGACACTAATATACGCGCACGTAGGTACACTTCAAATTGGGCTGGATGCGTTTGTTAGCCAACGTACGGGCACTTGTTTCCTTTCCCATTAGCCATTGCGAGCCTGGCCTGGCCCGGCCCAGCCCAGCAACAGAAACACATGATGCCATTATTACAGTATATGAATAGAAAAAGGTCTAATTTTTCACCCTCGAGTCCTATTTTAGATGGCAATTGTTGGACATGCTCTAAGGGCCCGCCCACTGCCTGTGGCGCGCCAAGGTGATGATGAATCCGTTCATATTTTGGAATATCTTGTTCAAAAATTTGCTCGTTGATAACGTACGATAGTACAACTCGTACTCTATGCTATCTATCTTATTACGTAGTACTTGTTAATTATGAGGAACAGTAGATTCCGGTTTGTATATACAGGACGAGTAGAGTTCGGTTTGTATATATATACAGGACGGCTATATATATTATTATAAGATGAAGAGAAGGGGCTAATTGACATAAGCTGTGCATGCACACACGGATATGCGATCTGCTTCCGGTGTGAGCGTGGGCATCTGGCTAGCGGGGCAAGACAAGAGTATAATTCACCAAGCTAAGGATGTCTCTGGAACCCTTGTCGTCGGCGCCGCCCGGGGAGGTCGGTGCCGGTTACTGGGCGGCACCGGAAGAGGCTGCGGCGAGGTTGGAGGCTATGGCTGCCGCAGCTCGTGTTGATGGCGAGCTCTCAGAGGAGCAGTTTCAGGCCAATAGCCAGATACAGGAAGACGAGGTAACTGATGACAGAACACGACAGCCTTAACGTTTATCTTTTTTTTTTCCTTTTGTATTGGTTACTGTACATAGTTAAACCTTGGGTTCTTTCGATGGGATCGTGAGTACGTCTTGGAGATTGTTGACTCTTGAATTGTGCCCTATATTTAGTTTATATTGTAATGCAAGTTCAGTTAGATTCAGAGTTTCAGACAAAATAACATATGAACGCGATTTTTTTTCCTTAAGGGCATGCGCTTTTAGCACATCAACCATTGGATTCACATTGAGATGTGTGTATGCATAGAGCTCAATGCGAATCCAACTGTTGCATATGCTAGGAGCACATGTCCTCAAGGGCAAGTTTAGTTTTCTCGTGTATGTATCTTTGATTGTTGTTCATGGAGAGTAGTATATATATATATATTTAAAAATGCATCTGATGGCATGCATGCTGTGATTGATTGATCCGCAGCTGTTGGCACTGCAAGCCATCTACGGGGATGACATGGTCATCTTGGACAATATGAACGGCCTTCGGGCTTTTCAGGCAAGTATATATATATCCTCCAGATTCAGACTCGATCGTGCAGTTCATTCAATTGTATATATATACACTTTTCTCTTCTTCTTATATTATATAGTACAGTAAATCTTGATGCAAGTGTCCATGCATGCTTGTTCTTCATCTTCAGATCTCTCAACGCTACCAACTTGAAGGTGTCATCCAGCTGTACATGAACGTCGTCTGCTCCGAAGAAGAAGCCACCAACGACGACGACGGTCTCCTGTACGCCTGCAGCCTGGAGCATCTGCCGCCCATAACGCTGACCTGCCTGCTACCTCGATCGTACCCGAGCAGCCGCGCGCCCTACTTCGTTGTCGCGTCCAAGTGGCTGGACGAGCCAGAGATCTCGGCGTTCTGCTCGGTCCTCGACGAGATCTGGGCGGAGCTGCCGCCGGGGCAGGAGGTCGTGTACCGGTGGGCGGACTGGCTGAGCGCCGCGTCCTGGTCCTGCATCATCAGCGCTCCCGCTCCATCAGACGATGACGATGACCAGCACCAGATGGTCCAGACGCCGCCGCCGCCGCCGAAAGCTCTGTCAGTTGTTCATCTGGTTCTGATGAACGCGCCATAGGGAGAAGGCTTATCCTCGACTCCACCATCCCTCTGATGAGACGTTACAGCTAGCAGAGGTCGCAGGAGGTGTTCGATCAGAGCATCCACGAGTGCGCAGTCTGTCTCACTGAAAATACTGGTGCGGCCGGTGCAGCAGCAGATCATCATCAATGTAGTCCGTTGGTGAAGAAATTCTCCTTTAATTTGTTGGTTTTTTTTTTTGCATGTAAAATCAAAATGTAGGCCGGAACTTCATCCAGCTCCCGCGCGGCCACTCCTTCTGCGTCAAGTGCATGGAGACCTACTGCAGCATCCACGTGAAGGAAGGCAGCGTGACGGCTCTATCATGCTCAGACACGTCATGCCGCGCGCCGCTGCCACCTCACGCGCTGCGCCGTCTCCTCGGCAGCGGCGGCGACGAGGACGAGGGAGGCCGGCCTGTACGCGCGGTGGGAGTCGCTGTTGCTGCGGCGGACGCTGGACACGATGCCGGACGTGGCCTACTGCCCGCGGTGCAACGCGGCGTGCGTGGCGGTGGGGGACGACGCGCAGTGCGGCGTGTGCTTCTTCACCTTCTGCGCGCGGTGCGGCGAGCGGCGCCACCTCGGGCTCCACTGCGTGCCCGCGCGCGGAGGACAAGGTGGAGCAGCTTCTGCTGGAAGCGGCGGAAGCGAGGAGGGGGCAGAGCTCCGAGGAGGCGATGCGGCGCAGGGTGGAGGAGCTTCTTAGCCTGCGGGAGGTGCTCCGCACCACCAGGCAGTGCCCGTCGTGCCGGATGGCTATCGCTAAGACGCAGGGGTGTAACAAGATGGTCGGTCTGCTCCAACTGCGGCACCTTCCTTTGCTACCGCTGCGGCCGCGCCATCAGCGGCTACACGGCCACTTCACGTGAGTCCACCTCTCTGTTGTTTCTGTTTTTCCACAAATCAATTACTGAAACCATATGTCAAACCACAAATCTGTTTTTCCAAAGAAAAAAAAGTCCTACACAGCTCAATCAAATTTGTATGATAAAATCTTTTAATCCGAATAGACAGATGAAGTAACAAAATGAGCTTGCGGATGTAAGTCCACAAAGCAACAAATATTTGTATGCATTTCCTGTTCACCCACATACTACTATAAAAATCTATGCATGCAATCAAAAATATTGTATCTTTGCGTTGTTCTATTACTGACTACCATAAAGGATGTTACTACACAGGACATCGAACTAATTCAATCATCAAACATTAGAGCAACAAGGAGAATAAATTATCTGGCACCATCTGAAAGTGATAGCTAATAATATTGAGGTAGAAAACAACATCTGGCATGTTCATGCCAAATTCATTGAGCTATGCAATGTGATCTCATTGCACGTTACTATTACCAAAAATATCAAACTAAATCAAAAGGGAAAAAAGAACAGTAGTCTCATAGTTGAGTACTTTTTCCCAGGATATGAAATGATCCATCTTTCTATCATATCATTACTTATAAGATTCTAGGGAAATTCTGAAGTTGTGGTTGTTTGGCTGACCTGCTTGCTCGTGGACCTGCTATCTCAACTCTTCTGACCCAATGCCATTCTCAGCTTGTTGAAATCTTGCTCCAAATCACCATCCAGCTCGATCTGAGTTAGCTGCAGCAACATTTCTATCAGCGCATATAAAAATAGAGAAAGGAAAATGTTTTAAAATATAATATCCATGACAAGTATGCATGATGGAAGCTCATAAACATAACCCATGCATGATTAAGAACAACTAGCAGAAGCAAATATCTTCTGAAAACTGGATGAATCAGGTTGCGTGTCTATTAACATGTAAACAGATAGTCGGAGGCAATACCTTCCTGGCGGCCGGCTTTGAGCTCCTAGCCTCCTACAGGCAGGTTGCTGCTGCAATCCTTGCAACCAGCCAAATTGCAGCCCCTGGTAAGTGTATGCACCAAGCTCCTGCAGAAGGTCTGTATTGAGGCCATGCAAGAAAACCCTTAATGAGAAACGTACAGGCTACCAGCAACAGGGTTATCCGTGGAGGCGGTGCGTGCGGTGCAGTTTTTTAATTCATGTGATAGCAGAGAAGAAATGGTAGATGTTGGTTGAAATTTATGTGCAAGGTAAAATGACTAAAGTATCCTTAACTATGTTTAATTAATTTATTTACATCACATCGCTGGAAAAAAATTATGATGAAAGGAACCACCTCCCAAGCACCGTAACAGAGCTCTTTTTATTTATTAGCAAAAAAAGGAGATAGCAAGTAGCAAATCACATTATTAGAGCAGTGCACTTCATTTCATATTTATTTGAATGAAGCCTTATAATATGTTGAAGCTGAACAAACTAACTGCCTCTGAATCTGAACTAATGAGGGAGGTCTTTATTCACCTTTGAGGCTTGGAGGTGCACACCACAGTTAATATCTGGAAGCTAGGAAGGGCAGTTTGCAACTCGAGCTTCTTTTCCTTGATCATCTGCTTCATCCCTAGCTGTTGCTGCGAACTACTCACAACAACAAAAAAAGACAATCGAGGAAAAAGAACACCGGATCAGTTATCAGTAGCACCAAATGATTCCATTAACTTGCTAGCACAACTTCATTCAGGGCATGTAAGGGGATGGCAGGACGAGCTACCACTGTTGGATGCTACAGCTACTCACGACAAGAGAGAGAAAAAAAGAGTGAAAGGAAAAAATCGGGAAGGAGATTTACAGGTGGAAGGAACCAATATGTGGATCGGAAGGAGAAGCAAGAAATCAATCAATATGAAGACATCGACCCAAAGAATCTCACTTTCCATTCGTACTTGCCAGGGGTCAATGGGTCATTGCGAACTCGTCCGTTGGTGGCTTCTCGCTGATGTCCGGTGGTTTGTACTCGCCAGCGTCAAGCAGTTTGTTGCGGCCGGTGGTGTCGGAAGAGGGCAAGCCAAGTGGAGCAGGACCTCCAGATCCAGGGTGAGGGGGGGAATAGGGTGTAAAAACACAGACTCTAGATGCTTTCTTACCGTAAAAATGGAGGTGGAGGAGATGCAAGGAGGTGAGCTGAGCCTCGATGAGCAGCGGTAAGGTCGTAAGGAGAGGGAGAGGACTGGCGGTGCCGGCGGAGGGAGGAAAGGTGAGATGGAGACCGAGCGGATGGGGCGTACTGGAGGTAAGTAGCGGCGGCGAGGGCGTCGGTGAGGTGCGGCGGCGGCGAGTGCGGGAGGACGAGGTGTGGAAATTGGAACCGCCAAGAAATCGTGGGTGGGTGAGGGAGCTTGTCGCTTAGGAGCTGCTGTGCCGCCTGACGTCGTTTGGTGGGTGGGCCGGACCGGCCTTATGAGCCTCACGCCTGAACGGCGGGGTTGGCCTGTTTGTTTGTCTCCCTTGTCTAATTGATGCTGGGTACTAAATAGTTATTTGGTACCAGGGTAACATATAGTAATATATATATATATATATATTCAATTTTGCATTGCCGATCATGTGGCATGCAGCAACGGGGAGTGCGGGCTGTTCGAGCGCGTGGGCAGGAGGCGGCTGGACGACGACGACGACTTCAAGGAGCCCGGGTGGATACGGGCGATTAGCTACACAAGTGCCCCACGAGCGGCATCAAGCGCCCCAAGGTGAGCACATTATTGCATTGCATGCATATGGATTCATGCATCATGCTGGATCATCAATGCAAGCTGCTATATACAGTATATTTCAGTATCAGCTACGGAGTACTAATAACTTTGATCTCATTTGTGTCAACTACAATCACCTTATTAACTTACAGAAGACGGGTAAGAACAACCTGCTGGTGTGCCGGACGTGCCAGACACGGTACTGCGCGCTGTGCTGGAAGAGGGTCTGGGATGTCTCCCACCACTACGGGCCCTCGGGTGATTGCCAGCAGCGCAGCTGAAATATGCATGCATTGTTCATCAAAGGAAATGTATTATCCGCTCTCGATCTTCAATCAAATTATTCTACATTTCAAGTTTCACGTAACAGTTTTATAAACATTAAAACGATTTTAATAGTTTTAATGTTTATAAAACTGCTACGTGAAACTTGAAATGTACAGCTACAGTTATATATAATCCTATATATATATATATGGTTCATTGCGGGATTAAGTATATTATACGTCCACCCAGATGATGCACACGAAATATATTTATAAGTATAAAAAATAGTACCAGACAATTACAAAGGATCGGAGTGTGGTGGAATTACATGCATGACTCTTGTGTAAAGGACGTGCATGGCCACCTGGCAATACTTATAGTATGGATATACTTGTACACACACACACGCATACCGGCCACCAGTATATTGGCGGAGCAAATCGAGAGCGGTGGACTCCGACCTCCCTCTCAGGCTCTCAACAGCATCATCGTCTTGCTCTACCTTGGTGTAATATATATAGTAATGGTAACAGAAAAAGTGCATGCCTTTTCACTTTTTCAAAAGAGTACCCCAACTTATATTATGCTCCCAAGCTAGTCTTATTGGATTTCTTTTTAATTTAATTTGATCAAACTCGTATTAGTCTTTGCGCAATTGGGTTAGGACTCTGGTACTTACAAGAGTTGAGGAACGGAACACATTTAGTGGTTGTGGTTGTATATAGATAGATTTTCTTTTACTTATTATATGGGTCTGCAAGTAAATGTAATTATTGAAAAAAAAATAGCGCTCGATCTTATAGGAATTCCTTTTCTATTTGACTTGGTGCCTAGCTTGTTGATTCCTACTTCCCTTGTTGCCTTTTTTTACCAGTTACTTGAACTCGAGTTGGTCATAAACTTTTGTGCATGAGTATGTTGTGTTTGATATTTTTTTTTTGTCTTTTTGAATAGTTATATGTAAGCAAGAGTTCTATTTGGATTAGGATACGATTTCTAGCTCCCCTTGTTGTTCTTTTACCTGTTACTTGAACTCGTGTTGATCATGAACTCTTGAATGGTCACGAAAGCAGGAGTTCTATTTGAATTAAGATAGGATTTCTAGATTTTCAAATTACCTAAAAAAGTCTGGCATACCTGTATACGTCATATATAAAACATGAGGGCTACAATAGACATCAATAAAGACAATTTCTCCATTCACATAGTTAATTAGGGAGGGCCATACCAAAAAAATTAAGAAATTTTGCCTCTTTATTATTAGAAAAAAATAGATATGTATGTATATCTCTAGTTCAGTACTTAAGAAATGTAATAAAAATCATATATAATATAAAAGATATCGTGTCATCCATGTGTGGAGTGTGCTTTTGCTTACTTACCTAGTTTATTACCATTTAGACTTGGATTCTTCCATTCATGTTATATCGAAAACTCATGGACATGAGGTGGTCAAACATAAATTCAAATAGCTATGAATAGAGATGTTAGGGCAATCCCAATGGTCTATTAATGACAGTTTCTATCCCTATTAACTATACTGCCAGCTAAGCAAAAATATGACGTGACAAGTCTATTTAATAAAGAAAGAGAAGAATATTTGTTGAAACCGTTTCTTAACATGGAAACGATGAGGCCGAAGAAATGGTCGTTTTCTTGTTGGGAGGAAACGAGTGGTTTCTAGATGATTAGGGATCTCGACGGGACGTCCGGCCGTCTGGGTTCTCGCCGCCACGACGGCCGGGCTCGAAGCTTCTTGGGCTAGCTCATTCACGCCGCCGCCTAGGCCACACTCGCACGCTAGCCGCTCGTGCGCTCGCTGCCACCGCCATGCCGCGCGTGCTCGCTGGCCGCCAAGGCCGCAGTGCACCGTTCGGCGCGCACGTCGTGCCCGCTCGCGCCGCGCTCGTGCACTCGCGCCAGCCATGCTACTATGTCGTATAGTATAAGAAATGTTTTTAAGGTGATGTATGTCACACCGGGTTTTAAGAACCTCACATATAGCCACAAATTAAGGTGATATCAAAATACAATACTTAAATACATAACATATAAGGTCAAAGGATAACCTCAACACAGCAAACAGCGAAAAGACGACTCCAAACTTCGGGCGAAGGCTCCAACTTCACAGGGACAAATGACTGGTTGATCAGAAGCCTAACTCCTTTAAATCTTGCAATCTGATATGGTTGATAAGGCAAGGGTGATCACTTAAAGTACTCAGCAAGAATAACACAGGGTTATGAAGCTCAAAAAGGCTAACGGTATCTTACTGCGGTTGCTAACACTATCTTCAGGCAGGGAGATCGAGCACAACGCACGGCTTGTCGACGAAATATGTGTCGCAGTCTACCTAGGGGGTACCCCACGGTAGTAGATTGTAGGCGGAGGTGTGGCGACGACGATCAAGCGTAACACAGAGAGCGTAGACATGGCGATTTAGATAGGTTCGGGCCGACAAATCGCCGTAATACCCTACGTCCTGTATTTTGGTGGCTGGATTGATATGAGTACTAGGTTAGAAGATCCGTAGATGAGATCTAGGGGATCGTACGTGAGATCTTTTGGAGGGGGTCCCTGCTCGCCTTATATAGCCGGGGAGCAGAGTTACAGTTTCCATATCCTAACAGATCACGATCGGTCCCTTTAGGTAAGGGATCCGAGTCTATCTACTAGGATCCTTCTTGGCGAACAAGGCTTCTTCGGAGTCCTTGGCGAGCATGACGGACTGGTCGCGTGCCGCAAGGCCTCGTGGGCTGGGCCGTCTTCTGGTCGGCAGGCCCATAAGGTCCCTGGGGATATGCCGAGGTAATATCCCCAACACGGCTCGCCGTGGAGAGGGAGAGCGCGGCGTGTGACAGTGTCAGGCCAAAGGGAGGCGAGTGGAGAGGCAAAGAGTGAACCTAAACCATAGAGTCCTGTATTTAATTAATGAAGGCTATCGCGCCTTGCTGGGGCACCTTTGGACCTCGATCTTTCTTGAGGCGGGCCTTATAACCTGCCCGCCATTGTAAATCCATTTACTGTTGTGATTGTCTTAAGACGTCCGCCTCCGAAAATAGGGTACTTTCCATGGCGGTTATCTTAAGATGTCCACTACGGTAAATCAATTTACTGTGACAGACCGACAATATAAATAAAAAAATGATCGTCTCCGTATATCGTGGGATTAACCGTGGCTGGCTAAAATAGAAGCCCGCCTCGGAGGCTTTGGGTGTAGCGTGGAAAGTCATTTGTGTAGCAGTGAGGTCTGAAAGTAACTTGAGCTTCACCAAGAAAGTTAATCTTGAAGCTGAAACAGAAATATCGTGAAGCTGAAACAAAAAAAATACCTTCAAGTGAGGCTGGGTTGTGCCAAACGAGACCTAAAAAACTCTAAGAACTTTCCTTCTACACTTGGGGAAATTGCGTAGAGATATGCTAATATAGAGGTAGAAGAACGTGGAGAAAAATAGACAGGGTTCTATATATAAGGGAGAAAGAAAATATAAAAGTTGTAAGGTAATTTGGAAATGGTTTGAGATTTTTGAAGCAAAATTGTCTTCTTATATTTTAAGATTGAGGTTAGGTGAACGGTTGGAGTAACCTAATTAACAAATGCGTTTTCAACTTTTTTTACCCACATGGAAAATTCATTGATATATGCATGGTTTGTTTTTCGGAACTATTTGATATGCTCTACGCTCGTTTCTTGATTGGCAATTTTACTAATTACCCGAGATTATTAACGGAGATTTTGATCCCCTGACTCTATGTGAGTTAAAGTACGTTCTGTCAGTGCCGAGTGGTAGAGAAGTGACAGTTTAGTGGGCACAGTACTAGGGCGCGGAGCGGCAATTGGACCATGTCATGGCAAACTGTCTCCTCGATTTTTACGTACCTTTCCACTTTCCACTTTCCACATCGAACCAGATCATCATGCACACATTCCTGGAAAGACTCGTAGACTCCAGGTCTTGGCATCTCACCTAACGAAAACTTTAAATCGTACAAGACCACATATACTATACTCCCTCCGTATCCTAATTAGATGATGTTTTGGACAACGATATGGTCTTCTAAACACAACTTTGATCTCTTGTTTTTATAAAAATATTTATGAAATAATGATATATGTATACTTTTATAAAAGTATTTTTCAAGATAAATCTATTTTATAATTTCCACATTTGGAATCTCTAAAACTTAAAAGTTATTGATGATTTATAATCTCAATGTTTGATCCAAAACTTGTCCAAAATGTCATCTAATTAGGATATAGAGGGAGTACAGTATATCACAGAACATTAAAGAGAAAATTATGCACCAGATCAAGATAAAACACTTGGTTGTCCAATAGCATTTATCGCACTACACACGGTTCATTCGCAGGAAGCTTGGAGCATGGCGGCGTCGCCCTCCTATGCTCTGCTCCGCCGTATCCCCCTGCTTTGCCACGCTAGTGCAGGTGCTAATACTGCACCAAGCTCGGCTGCTGCCGTTGGCCGTGGCGAAAACCAAGCTCACCACCGATGAAAAACTCTCGCCGCCGGAGTACATCACCAGCCCGTCCGGCGACTTCGCCTTCGGCTTCCTTGCCCACGAATCCGACCCGGGCATGCCACATGGTGCCGCTTCACCGGCGGCGACGGCAACTCCTCCCAGCCGCAGCCGCAGTCCGTGGTGTGGTTCGCCAAGGTGTCCAACAATAACATGGGCGCCACGGCAGGGTCTGTCCTCGGCATCCAGCGGCGCAACGGCCAGCTCACGCTCACCGACGCCGGCGGCACAGAGGTGTGGACGGCCGTGGCCTCCGGCGGGAAGCCTGGGAACGTCGTCACGCTAAGCGACTCCGGCAACGTCCAGTTCCTCGGCGACGGGGGCCAGGTGCTCTGGTCGAGCTTCGATTGCCCGACGGACACGCTCCTGCCTGGCCAGTCTTTGCAGGGGGCTCTCTTCTCCAAGCGCGCGGAGGCAGAGTTCACCACTGGTCGGTTCAGCTTGGCCGTCCAAGCCGACGGCAACATCGTCCTCTGCAAGGACCTCTTCACCGGTGACACACTGAATAACGCCTTTGGGGACTGGGCACCAACGGCGGCAACACGACCATCATCATGGACAACAATGGCGACCTCAACTACACACTCCACGGCGACGACGGCACCGTCGTCAACATCTCCTTGATTTCTCCCATGGCGGTGCCAACAGCAGCAACTACTTCCAGTTTGCCAGGGTGGACACTGATGGCATCGTGCGTACCTACTTTCCGCCCTAAAAACAGCAGCCACAACACCCGTGATGGGGGCTGCAACATGACGACGGGCGAGGGGCAGGGCATGTGTGGCCCAGGGTCATACTGCGTGGAGACCATGGGTCGCCTCGACTGCCTGTGCCCGCCTCGTTACACCTACATCGACGCGCTGCACGCCGGAGTTGGAGCCTCAGAGCTGCGCCGCGAACTCCGACAACAGCTCGGAGCAGTTCTCGCTCGTAGCTCGCGCTGCCCAACACCACCTGGGAGCTCTCCAAGTACTACAAGAAGTTCCCATCGATCGGTCACAGAGAAGCAGTGCCGAGAGTACTGCCTCAACGACTGCTACTGTGCGCTGCGGCCGCACTGATGGACGGTTCCCACTGCATGGAGGTGGCAGCGCTCATCAACGGCCGGAAAGCGGACAACATCTCGATGCCGGCGCTGATCAAGGTGCGGAAGGGGAATACCACTACTACCTACATGGAGACACCGTCGTCAGCAAGAACCAAGACGATACGTCCCTACAAGATGGTCGCCATTTGCTTGGCCTCTCTTTTGTTCATCACTGTCGGTGTCCTCTTGGCTTACATCATAAGGAACAGAAGAGATAGGCAGCAGCAGTCTTTGAGCTCCAGTGCCGTGAGGGCGTTCAGCTGGAAGGAGCTCTACCAGGCCACCAATGGCTTCAAGGAGCTGCTGGGCAAAGGGAGCTTCGGAGAGGTACGTCAAAGGCACGATGATGAGATCATCGCGGTGAAGAAGCTCATCGACTCCAACGACTACAGCGAGCAGGAGTTCACGAACGAGGTGCAGTCCATAGGGCAGATCCACCACCGGTACCTGGTTCGTATGATCGGCTACTGCAAGGAAGGCAAGCATCGTATGCTCGTGTTCGAGTTCATGCCAGGAGGCTCACTCCACAGCTTCCTCTTCAAAGCCGAGGAACAACTTCCATGGCGCCAGCGTGCTGACGCCGCTCTCGCAGTTGCTCGCGGGCTCGAGTACCTCCACGACGGCTGCAGCACCCCGGTCATCCACTGTGATATCAAGCCCGACAACATCCTTGTCGGGTGCGAAGGTAAGGGGTACCCTAAACCCTTCGATAAACTAACGCTAAACATAGCAACCATTTTTAAGACAGAGACCAGCCCACTGCTCAAGTCAGTAAGGTAAGACCCATCACTCGAGGGCCCCCTACACCAGCTATGGCAACCGGTCGCGGGCCGGCCCACCTCGACGAAAAGAGACGGACGAGGGGCCGAACGAACGACCCCGCCGTCTCCACCTCGACGCCGAATAACGGACCGGGGGTTGAACGGACGACCCCCCGGCTCCTACCTCGACACCAGGTGACGGACGAGGGGTCGAGCGAACGACCCCTCGCCCTCTACTTCGATCCCTCCGAATCCGCCTCTGCTCGGCCCTACCTCGACGCCGAGTGACGGACCAGGGGTCGGACGAACGACCCCCGCACGGGAGGCTCAATCAGCCCAACTGCTCCCGGTATGGGTTAAAGTAAATCCGCCTAACGCCATGGGCTCCCGCGTCCGCAGTCAAATCCAACAACTCTCCGTCATGTCCCTGATTCCTGTCAACTGTGTTGCTACTGCCGCCACGACGCGAGTACGGACTCCAGCAGCACCCCTCGGGACGTGAACAGTGCAGCCCTCGACGACGACTTCGGGGATACAACAGAGCCACGCAGGGCTCGACCCCCCCTCGACCGAGGGGTTCGACCCCTCCCTCCAACAACTCCAGTATGGGGCCCGTCCCATCCGCCCCGTCTCGCTTAGGCTGTGGGATTCACGCCCGTCTGCGGAAGCTGTGCCGCTACATGCCGCGGCGACTACCACTGCCACCTCGACCCGGAGTGCCAAAAGGACGGGAAGGCCATGCCGGCACAGTACTCAACGTCCCTTCGCCGGAACTATGCCACGGACACGCCACCCATACTACGACAGTTAGGATCCTGTACCCTCGGACCTCCCTTTGGTCTATAAAAGGGGACGCCGAGGTAGAAGAAAGGGATGGCTGGACTCTGAATGGACTTTTTCAGACTCCACTCCTCAGACGACTCCATACCCGTACCACTCACACACCCCGCTACTTGATCGACCCCTTGAGCAGCCAACCCACTGCCTAGGGCAGCCCTGCTAGCCTTAGGCACCAGCTCACTCCGAGCACTTCGTGTAACTCAGCTTGTACCCCCCCTGTACGAGCACATTGGGTGCGAGATAATACAAGTCATCCTCCCCCGCTGGACGTAGGGCCTTCCTTTGCCCGAACCAGGATAAACCTTGTGTCCATCTTGCATCACATCTGAGAGAGGGAGCACGCGATATACAAATTTACTAGTTGGTGGTCTTGACCCCCGGGTCATAACACCGACAGTTAGCGCGCCAGGTAGGGGAAATTGCGTGTCGATCAACTCCGAACTACTCTCTTAGATGGATTCCACCATCCCACCACTTCCATTCACCACCGTCGTCTGGTTCGGCAGTCTAGGGTTCGTATCCACGGGCCAGGGCTACTTCATAGTCTTTCCCTTCGTTCGTGGCCTGGATAGCGGCAGCACTGGTACGCCGGGGCCAGCAAGGATCAGGCGACGATCCCTCCGCTTGCGCCTCTAGCCTGCGATCAGGAGGAGGCGCGAGCGACTCCGACGCGCTCGTCGCCGTGCGGATTCCGAGACGCTGGATGCCGTTTCCCCGGCCCCGGCTGGCGACACAGCCCCTCCCCGCAGGGGCCTGTTTGACCCACGCTTGTGGGCCGAGGGCGGGCGCCCCTCTGAGCGGGACTTTGGCTCCGCCATATTGTCGTCCCCGGGAGTCCCCGTGGCCTCTCCGATGCACTCGACCCCGCTACCACCGTGTAACCCGTTCCCATACGGGCTCCACAACAGCGCAAGACTCTCCTTTGCCCTCGCAGGTTTGCAGATACAGACACGTAGCGAGTCTCCAGGGACTCCGTCACGTGCGACGATCAACCCCGTCACCACCTCTTCACCGGGCGAGCCGAGACTACCCCGGACATGGGGCACGTTACGGCGACGCCTGGCGGAGGAGCGCAGGGGGTCCTTCCCCCACTTCTACCACGCCGACCCCGAGTCGGACTCTCCCGATGAGGGTTATGACTCCACCCGGGAATGCTTCCACCTCGACGAGCAAGCCGACCCCCAGGATGACGTCGACGACACCGCGGCCATAGAAGAAGGAGGAGGGGGCAACGCTACACCAGCATGAGATGCCAACCCCCCGAGTCCTGATAGAGTCGATCCATCCCCAGACGTCCAGATCATGCAAGTCCGAGAGCTTCTCAGCAAGCTTGAGGAGGAGCGCCTGCGACTTCAGCAACTCGAGCACGCCCTCGAGCGGGATCGAGGGCGCCCACAGGGTGGAGGAGCTCGCGAGCGGGCCCGGGAAGTCCACCAGCAAATCGTCGAGGAGGGGGGAACGAACCCCGAGTCTTCAACCACGCTAGCCAGAATGTCATAGCGGCCGCAATGCTGCTCTGTGACATGCCGGCGCCATCAACCCTCCAAGCACGGCGTATTAGGGACAAAATCCAGGGGCTTCTCCAAACTGCGGCCGTGCAGCAGGCGGAGAGCTCGGCCTCGAGGCGTTGAGGGGCTGCCTCCGAGCGACAGGAAGTACCCCCTCGACAAAATCGAGAGGTATCCGTCCACCAGGACAAAGCGCCCCAGGGCCAAGTCGAGCGATGATCGGTTCGGGAACGCCTCGTCGATGATCGACCCCCTTGGGTGAACAATCGACGCCGGTACGGCGACGCCAAGGCTCGAGGCTACAGCGCTCACCGAGGTGGGCGCTACGACAGCGACGAAGACCGATGTCGGTCTCCGGAGCCACCGGGGCCCCGAGTCTTCGGCAGAACCATCCGGCGGACCCCCCTGCCCGTCCGTTTCCGTCCACCCACCAGCCTGGTCAAGTACAACGGCGAAACCAAGCCAGAGCTCTGGCTTGCCGACTTCAGGCTGGCGTGTCAGCTAGGAGGAGCCGACAATGATTACGTCATCATTCGGCAACTCCCACTGTTCCTCTCCGACACCGCTCGCAGATGGCTCGAGGAGCTGCCCCCGGACTTGATCCAAGACTGGCCCGACCTGGTCAGGATCTTTGAGGGCAACTTCAAAGGCACCTACGAGTGGCCAGGCAACCCCTGGGACCTCCGCAGCTGCAAGCAGAAGCCAGGGGAGACCCTCCGCGCCTTCACCCGCCGATTCTCGAGGCAGCGTACCGCACTAACCCACATCTCCGACCACGAGGTCATCACGGCGTTCATCGCCGGAACGACCTGCAAGGAGTTGGTGCGGGAGCTAGGGCGAAACACCCCCAAGACCGCCAACGAGCTAATGGACATCATCGCCAACTACGCAGCTGGCGAAGAGGCCGTCGGCGCGTTCTTCCAGATACCTCCAGAGAAGGGGAAGGGCAAGGCGGATGAGCCTGGGGGCTCGGACAACGAGCCCAAGAAGAACAATGGGCCCAGAAGGAACAACAACGGCAACGGCGGCAAGAAGAAGAAGAAGAAGAAGAAGAACCAACCGGGCCGACGCAACGTCGAGCCCGACGTCGAGCCCGACGACCTTGTCGCTGCGGCAGACAAGAAGAGGCCTCGAGGGCCCCCTCCCGACGGGGGCGTCTTCGATAAGATGCTGAAGGAGCCTTGTCCCTATCATATGGGACCGGCCAACCACCGTCTCGAGGACTGTCGCATGCTTCGAAAGCACTTCATCTCTCCTGGCTTTAGGAGAGACGACGGCAAAGAAGACCCGCCCTGTGACATCCACGTCAAGGACGATGCCAAAAAAGGAGGCTTCCCCGAAATCCACGACTGCTACATGATCTACGGGGACCCTCGACTCGACTCACCACGCGCCAGCGCAAGAGAGAGCGTCGAGAGGTTTTCTCCGTTAGAGCCCAAGCTCCTCGGTACCTCGACTAGTCCCACACGCCGATCACCTTCGATCAGGACAACCACCCTGAGCACATCCCCAACGCAGGGGTCTACCCGCTCGTCGTCGATCCGATCATCCTCAACACCCGCCTCACAAAGGTACTCATGGATGGGGGGAGCAGCCTCAACATCATCTACGCCGAGACCCTCGACCTCCTGGGAATCCCGAGGACCATGCTCCTACCCAGCGCGGGGGGGTTCCACGGGATCGTCCCAGGGAAGAAGGCACTCCCGATCGGCCGCATCAAGCTACCTGTCTGTTTCGGCGTCCCCTCGAACTTCCGAAAGGAAGAGCTGACCTTGGAGGTGGTTGCATTCCGAGGCACCTACCACGCCATCATCGGTCGACCGGGTACGCCAAGTTCATGGCGGTCCCGAACTATACCTACCTCAAGCTCAAGATGCCGGGGCCCTCGGGGCCATCACCGTCGACACCTCCTACGAGCACGCATACGACTGCGACGTCGAGTGCGTGGAAAAAGCCGAGCACATCCCCAACGCAGGGGTCTACCCGCTCGTCGTCGATCCGATCATCCTCAACACCCGCCTCACAAAGGTACTCATGGATGGGGGAGCAGCCTCAACATCATCTACGCCGAGACCCTCGACCTCCTGGGAATCCCGAGGACCATGCTCCTGCCCAGCGCGGGGGGGTTCCACGGGATCGTCCCAGGGAAGAAGGCACTCCCGATCGGCCGCATCAAGCTACCTGTCTGTTTCGGCGTCCCCTCGAACTTCCGAAAGGAAGAGCTGGCCTTGGAGGTGGTTGCATTCCGAGGCACCTACCACGCCATCATCGGTCGACCGGGGTACGCCAAGTTCATGGCGGTCCCGAACTATACCTACCTCAAGCTCAAGATGCCGGGGCCCTCGGGGGCCATCACCGTCGACACCTCCTACGAGCACGCATACGACTGCGACGTCGAGTGCGTGGAAAAAGCCGAAGCTGTCGAGGATTTGGCCATCCTCGCGGCCCTCGACGACTTGTCCGGAGAGATCCCCGACCCCAAGCGACACGCCGGCAACTTCAAGCCGGCGGAAGACACCAAGACCGTCCCGCTCGACCCCGGCCTCGCGGTTGGGAAGGTGCTGACGATCAGCGCCACCCTCGAGCCCAAATAGGAAGCAGTGCTCGTCGACTTTTTCCGTGCGAACGCCGACGTGTAGGACACATGCTTAGCACAGGGTAGGACACATGCTCGAACTCCCTAAGGGTCGTGGGTGTCATCGAGCCAGGAACTCTCCTACGCCCCCGGGCTAAGGTACTCCCGCTCGCTCCCCCCCTCGAGGGTCTCGGGCGTGCGTCCAACAACTGTGCCAAAAAGTGGAGCGCCAAGGACGGTGGAAGAAAGGGTGGCTCGAGAGATCACTACTCGTGGTCAAAAAGGTAGACTCGACCCTGCTCCCGCAGAGTCGAGCCTCCCTCGGGGGCTAACAGGGGGGGACCCCCCTCCTAAGTCCACGAAAAACTCGAACGTTTTTTTGAAACTCGGCTTTCCCTCTCGATCTTTCCCTCGAGCACGCTTCACGACTAAGTAAAGGCGTCTCGAACTCCCTAAGGGTCGAGGGTGTCGTCGAGCCAGGGACTCACCTACGCCCCAGGGCTACGGTATCCCCGCTCGCTCCCCCCTTCCAGAGATACGAGCGTGCGTTGAACAATTAAGTCCACAAGCGTCGACTCAGGCAAAGAAAAGCAGGGAGAGGTCAAGAAACGAAAATAACAATGTGCATCTCGATCAAAATGCATTAGATATAAGAAGCCCTCGGGGCTCGACATCGTATCATTACAAAAGCCTAACTGTTACATGGACCTTCCTGTCTAGATATGGCTCGCAGGCCTGGGACTACTCATCGAAGGGGTCACCGTCCTCAAGAAGCAATGCAGGAAGTTGGGCATCACGCGTTGGCCACATCGGAAGGTGAAGAGTCTGCAGAAGCTCATCGACAACATCCGAGGGCTACTCAGCGCCACCTCCGTCCACCGAAGGGACCACTTCGGGCTCGAAGAGCTTCGCCAGCTCGCCTCCGGGCACCTCCGCAAGATCCATCAACTTCTAGCACCTCGCGTCGTTCTCTTTGTCGGTCAGCCTCGGGTCGGTGGCAAACCTGTTGGCGATGACGTTGAGGTCATAATTGTAGGCCGAGTTGACGACCGCGAGGGCCCGCTTCACGCCCACATGTAGGGCAGCACGGACGTGCTCCGTCACCTCCTGCGTCATGGAGTAGAAGCGGCGCAGCAGGGAGTCCCCTCGAGCGTCACCCTCGACCTCCGGCTCCGGCTCGACCAAGAGGTCGTCGCAGAAGGTGTTGATGACGCCCGCGAGCCTCGCGTTAAGGTTCGCCTCAGTCCCGAGGAGGCCCTGAAGACTGTTCAGGTCCTCGTGGGCTCGGGCCTTGTCCGTCGCAAGCTCTGCCAAAACAAGCACACAACCCAGTCAAAACCCAAAAGAGCAGGAAGAGGGCCGAGGCAGGGCAGATTCAGCAACACTCTCGAGACACTTACCTTGGGCATGCACCTCTAGAGTGGCGTAGCTCCGCTCCGTCTCCTTGAGCTGGCGGCGGACGTCGATAAGCTCGGAGGCCTGACCACTGACCTTAGCCTCGAGGCCCTCGATGGTCTTGCCTGCGTCATCGAGGGCTCTCTTCTGGTTCATCGCCACCACGCCCAGGGAAATCGCGCGGGTCCGAGCCTTCTCCTCCGCGGTGGCCAGCGTGTCGCGCTCGCGGGAGACGGCGCCGAGGTCGCCCCGGAGCCCCCGGATGCCCTCCGTCACCCGGGCCAGCTCCTCCTTCAGCCGGGTGGCCTCTTCCTCGGCCTTGCGCTTGGCCTCAAGGGCAGCGTCCTGCTCATGCCCGACCTTAATGGTCGACTGAAGGGCGTCGTCGAGCCTGGACTGCGCCGCCTCCTGGGCGGCCCGGGCTTCCTCCTGCACGGCCGTAAAGCCGGTCCTCACATGGGCGACCTTCGACTCGGCATCCTCCCGAGCGGCTGCCGCCTCGGCCCTCGCCCGGGTGGCCTCGCCCTCCGCCCTCTCCAGCGAGGCGCAGAGGGTCGGGAGTTGCTCCTGTGCTCGGAGGATGAACTGGGACTTCTCGTAGGACCTCGCCCGCAGCGTCTGACAAGGATGAAAAGGAAGATCGTCAGTGAACAGCAATCAGGCAATCCAAGCAAAATCTAAGGGAGAGCGAAACCCACCTCCATCCCCCGGCATATGTCCACGGCGGCGACATTCGCGGCGAGGCGTACCGAGTGCTCGAACCAGGCCCGGTACTCCTCGAGGTGCTCCCACTGCCAGAGCTCGGCCTGGTTGTCGAGCGTGAAGAAGAGCTGCTCAGGGTCTTGAGGGTCTGCCAGCTCGAGGACCTCTTGTCCCCAGTACGCGCTGCGGGTGGCGATCCTCTCTTGGACCTCCCGCATGATGCCCTGGCGCACTGCGGCGGCACCCCCGCGGCGCTCCACCTCCTCTTGCCAAGTGAAGAAGGGGGAAAACTCCTCCGCCTGGCCTCTCCCGGCCTCGGGACCACCCCACGAGGACGTCGACGGTCCCGCCGAGCCTTCACCACCGGGCAGAGCAAGCCCCGGCCAACAGAATGGCCCTGCATGGGGAAAGACACGAAGAGATCAGTACCTGGCACCACAGACCCACTACGGCTCGGATAAGTCGGAGCACGACTTACCTCGAGACAACGACACCCCAGCCTCGAGGCGAGGCCGAGCCACCTCCGGTTCCGCACGAGGGGCTGCGACGGCGGTCGTCTCCGCCGAGCCCACCTGCTCGGCCACCATCTCGGCCACCTCTTCAGCGGTGGGCTCCATCAGCATCCCGCCCTTCTCTGGTGCGGGTGTCGCCTCGGGCCGCTCGACCCGACCCCCCTCCTTGACCTCCGGCATCGGCGAAGGGCCCTCAGACGCGGCAGTGGCCGTGCCCTCGCGCTCGAGCCGCAGTCGCGCCTCCAGCGAGGCTAGACCCTCGGGCCACCGCCCCGGCGTTGGGTGAGCCGGGGCCTCCCCCTCGTTCGCAGCAACTTGGGGCCCGACCACCTCTATCTCGGCGGCGGCTTGAGGCTCGCTCCCCTCGGTCGCGACCGCCGTCGACGCAGGTCCCGCGCCTTCCAAGGCACTGTCTGTTCTTCCTCCTCGCTCCAGTCCACCTCGACATTGCTGTCGCTATCCTCCTCCTCCTCGTCCTCCTCTTCTGAGGGCGATTCCTCCTCGGGGAGGCCCTCCCGCCTCTGCCGGGTCCGGTGCTGATCCCTCGCTTCTTTCTCCCGGGCCCTCTTAGCCTTGGCCTTATTGGCCTTGTCCTTGGCCTCCTTGTCCTTCTCGGCCTGGAGGCACCTCGCCTGGGAATCAGCCCGGTCCTCCTTCACCGGCGGGAGCGACTTCCGGAAGGGAACGTTCCCCTAGGGAATGCAAGGCAGTCAGAACGCGAGCAAAAAAGGCGGACAAGGCAAACACAAGAACTCTAACAGAGGAAGAGAGCCTTACCAGCTCGAAGTACCCCTCGTCCAGCCTCATGGGGATCCTGGCGACGTTCTTGGCGTCGAACGAGCCCGTGAAGAAGTGGCGGACGCGGCGAACCACCCTCTCGGGGGGGCAGCTCGTCTCCCAGGAGGCGACACCCCGAGAGGTCGACCCCCAGACGCATCTCGTCAAGGCGGAGGGGTCGAGCCATCAGCGGCATGACCCGCCGCTGATGGAATGCCGACGCGACGATCGCCGCCGTGAGTAGGCAGAGAGCAGGTTGTCGTCGTTCCTCAAGTAAAACCACCCGGAGTGCCATCCGGAGTGGCTCGACGAAAGCTTCGCCGGGATCCAGAAATCCGACTGTTTAAGGGCGATGTAGCAGCACCCGGCCCTGACCACCTTGCGGGTACCCTTGACGGCCGATGCATGGAAGATGTTTGCCTCAAAGAGATGGAGCCATAACTCCCAGTGAGGCTCGATCCCGAGGTAGCCTTCGCACACGGCGGCGAAGACCGCCGCATGCAGACGCCGTTGGGGGTAACGTGTTGAAGCTCCACACCATAATGGTAGAGGATCGCGCGTAGAAAATGGCGGGGTGGGGCGCCTAGTCTCGCCCGGTGGAAGACCTCGAAGCTCACCACATATCCTTCCGGCGGATTGGGCTCCGCATGGTCCGGCGACGGCAACAACCACTCCGGTCGGTCGGTCGAGGTGACAGGCCGAAGGAGGCCGCTCTCCACCAGATCCCCCAGGCATGAGTCGGTCATCGAAGACGCGAGCCAGTCATCGGGACCGACAAGGCTGTACTTGGCCATTGGAACGAGAAGGGTGGTGTGCTCGGGCTTGGGGGCGGAAGGTATGTTCCCAATCTCCCCTCTCTTTCTCTCTCGCGTGCGTAGAGGTCCGGCTCGCAGGGCGTCTAAGGCAATGGCGGGGAGAAGGAGGCAGGGAAGGCGATGGCAAGGAGGCAGGAAAGGCAAGTGCGCGGAAAAAGCACCCGACTCCTCACCTTCGCTATTTATAAGCGAGAGGCCAACGGACGGATCTGGCAAAACAGGCAAGAAAATCTCTGCATTTAATGCGCCTGTACTCCCCTTCCTCGTATCGCTCCAAGATAAGGCGTTCTGTCCCATCGTCGGGCTCCGCACCGCATTCCGACCTGCGCCTGCAACTGTTGCGCCGAACGGACATCGCCTAAAAAGGCGCGCGGCCGGAAGCGTTATCTTCGGAGGTAAGGAATCCTGAGGCAGCGAGAGCTGGCCCTCGAAAGAGGGTTCGACAGCTACCCTCGAGTACCCGAGGGCAGAAATGACCTCGGGTTAGGACTTCAGTCCACCCCCAAAATCTCGAGGGGACAAAGGCCGGCCTACGAACGGGCTCGATAGCCCCCCTCGAGTACCCGAGTGTAGAATCATGGACCCTTGTGTTTAGGCGATTAACGACAATACTAGATCACTATGACTAACGTGTGTTTTGCAGAGACAAAGTCATTTATGTTAGGTCATGAGTGATGCATTTTGAATGGGCTTAATGGATATTCATGCCCCCAAGATGGAAATCGTTTCGGTTGCAAAGGATGGAGATACACGACGAAGACTAGGCTAGTTCTTAGTGCCATAAGGTTGAGAAGGGCACTAAGTATAGCTAGGGCTTTTGTTTTTCCTTTGACCGTACTATAAAGGGGGGTATGAGGTTAGTAGCTTGACCTAGGAGAGTTTAGGAAAGTGGATATATGCACACTTGTCACAACTAGTCCTAGAGACCTTGCTTTCAGCCCTTGATAAACCCTAGATATGGTAGGAGCAAAATCCCTTAAGAAACCTCAGCGAAAACGGTTGAAAAAGAGGGAGAAAGAGGCTCCGGACCACTCTGCTAAGTGGGCGTCGGACCAAGGAGAGTGGTCCGGTGGTCCCTGACTTAGGCAGTTTTCCAGCTCGAGGAGCTCCGGACCACCTGTCTGGTAAGCACCGGACCATAGGAGAGTGGCCCGGTGGCTTGGTTCAGAGAGACAGAAGGCTCCGGACTAGTCCGACGGTTCATCCGATGCCTCATGACAGGGGTTTGAGTTTATGCAGAGAGCACCCTGGCTCCAGACCAGAGCGTCGGACCAGGGCACCGGACCAAGGAGAGTGGTCCGGTGGTGTGTAAAAGAGAGAAAGGATTTCACTCAGAGAGCACCGAGGCTCCGGACCAGAGCGTCGGACCAAGCAGAGTAGTCCGACGGTGCCTGAGTTTGAAACGAGAGTGAGCTCCGGACCAGTGTGCATGGTCCGGTGGTGTGAGCTCCGGACTAGTCCGGTGGCTACGCCGAGAGAAGAAAAAGTGAAAAACGGCTAGTTTTGGAGGTGGGGACTATTTATAGTTGCCCCCTTGGTCCTTAGAGGGACTCTTGGCCATTGTTTCAGCTGGTGACACCTTGAGAAATCTTTTGGAGAGCCAAGAGGCTAGTGAGGGAGAGATTAGAGAGAGTTCATCTTGTTCTTCCCTCCTAGAGTGATTAGGAGTGACTTGTGTGCATCCATCCACCTTCCTAGCCATGAGTGGGTCAAGTGAAGGTCTTGTGCTTTTTACTCTTGGTGTTCGACAGCACCTAGACGGTTTGGTGGTGTTCGGAGGAAGTGACCGCCGGGAGATTGTTGGCGGCTCTTCTCCAAGCTCTTGTGATCGGTTGTGGGCGATTCACCGAGCCGGAGTGGCGAAGAATCAGCCCGTAGAGAGCACTCTACCCTTGCGCGGGTAGAGGGGGAGCGATACCTTGCGAGGTGCTCCAACGAGGACTAGGGGGGTGTGTCGACACCTCGATACCTCGGGAAAAAATCGCTGCGTTCATGAGATTTTCTTTTCCCTAGCTCTTTACTTTTCCGCATTACTTTCCGTTGTGTTTTTACATTTCCTACTAGAATTGCTTAGGTTGTTTTTATTTCCTATGAACTGCTACCGCTTTCTAGCTAGGACACATGGACGGTAGGCACTAGGGGGTGATTGGCATTTGATAGGTTTTTATATTTGCTTTAGAAATTTAAAACAAGCCCAATTCACCCCCTCTCTTGGGCATCTTGATCCTTTCGTCTGAAGAGACCTCGGGTCGTCGACTATAGTCCACTCCGCAGCCTCGAAGGAATAAAGGTTGGCCCTTTCGTGGGGTTCGACAGCCTCCCTCGAGAGCTCCAGCCCAATGGGCAAAGGCACAGGTATGTCCCCAAGTTCAATATAATTACCCATTCTTCCCCCTCGGCGTTCCACAAGGCAGGGCTCCTCCTCCTGAGGATAGCGTCGGATGACGAACCATCCGTCAAATCTTGAGGGAGCGAAGGCTGGCCCTTACATAGGGTTCGACAGCCGCCCTCGAGTACCCGAGGTCAGGAAGGACCCATGGTTAACGGACTCAGGTCCACCCCTAAATCTTGAGGGAGCGAAGGCTGGCTCCACGAGCGGGGTTCGGCAGCCGCCCTCGAGTACGTGAGTCAGGGATGTCCCGGGGGGGCCAGGCGCGTGCCCCTAGCTCGAGAACGAACTCTCGAGGTCCCCTGGGACATATCCGAGGCATAACCAAGGAATACCTAAGGATCCCTACGTTGGGAGGCATCGAGCCACCAACTCCTATCGAACGAGGTTGGCACCTTGGTAATCCATATGGTCGTGCTTAGTAAGCCATACGGTCTTACTTAAATGAGAATGCCTCCGGACCACTAGTCGACCCCTATCAAATGGGGCACGAGTTCTCACTCGGATTTTTACCCGTACTGGGCACCATTTTTAATGGAATCATGCCCGACAACAGCTCACCGAGGACTTCGGACTCGTCCTAACGAGGATAGCGCGATGCTCTTCACCCCACAATCCGAACACAAGGATCCATGGGAAGGACTCTACGAGGTAGTGAAGGCCTAGCCATTCGAGGGATCGAGGGCCTGACTACGCACGGCACCCCTCGATGAAAGAGGGTCGAAAACACTCGTGACCTGGCAGACAGAGTCGACCTCTCGGGTGGGGCGCTCCGACTCCAGTTATGCTCGAGGGAGAGAAGGCTGGCCCTCGGTAGGGTTCGACAGCCGCCCTCGAACACTCCTCTTTTCAGGAAAAGGAGTGTCCACAGCCTGGCAAACGAGATCGACCCCTCGATAGGGCGCCACCCCTCGCGCGCACCCCACGGAGAATCGAACCTCTCACTAACCCTGCAAGTCAAGGATAAAACCTCCGGGTAATCCTTACTCCCTCCGAGAAAACATATATCATAGCCCCCAGAGGAGTTCTCAATCACTCCTCTGGGGCCTCGGGGGCTACTGTCGGGTGCGAAGGTAAGGGGTACCCTAAACCCTTCGATAAATTAACGCTAAACATAGCAACCATTTTTAAGACAGAGACCAGCCCACTGCTCAAGTCAGTAAGGTAAGGCCCATCACTTGAGGGCCCCCTACACCAGCTATGGCAACCGGTCGCAGGCCGGCCCACCTCGATGAAAAGAGAAGGACGAGGGGCCGAACGAACGACCCCGCCGTCTCCACCTTGACGCCGAATAACGGACCGAGGGTCGAACGAACGACCCCCCGGCTCCTACCTCGACACCAGGTGACGGACGAGGGGTCGAGCGAATGACCCCTCGCCCTCTACTTCGATCCCTCCGAATCCGCCTCTGCTCCGGCCCTACCTCGACGCCGAGTGACAGACCAGGGGTAGGACGAACGACCCCCGCACGGGAGGCTCGATCAGCCCAACTGCTCCCGGCATGGGTTAAAGTAAATCCGCCTAACGCCATGGGCGCCCGCGTCCGCAGTCAAATCCAACAACTCTCCGTCATGTCCCTGATTCCTGTCAACTGTGTTGCTGCTGCCGCCACGACGCGAGTACGGACTCCAGCAGCACCCCTCGGGACGTGAACAGTGCAGCCCTCTTCGACGACTTCGGGGATACAACAGAGCCACGCAGGGCTCGACCCCCCCTCGACCGAGGGGCTCGACCCCTCCCTCCAACAACTCCAGTATGGGGCCCGTCCCATCCGCCCCGTCTCGCTTCGGCTGTGGGATTCACGCCCGTCTGCGGAAGCTGTGCCACGACGTGCCGCGGCGACTACCACTGCCGCCTCGATCCGGAGCGCCAAAAGGACGGGAAGGCCATGTCGGCACAGTGCTCAACGTCCCTTCGCCGGAACTATGCCACGGACACGCCACCCATACTACGACAGTTAGGATCCTGTACCCTCGGACCTCCCCCTTTGGGCTATAAAAGGGGACGCCGAGGTAGAAGAAAGGCATGGCTGGACTCTGAATGGACTTTTTCAGACTCCACTCCTCAGACGACTCCATACCCGTACCACTCACACACACCCCGCTACTCGATCGACCCCTTGAGCAGCCAACCCACCGCCTAGGGCAGCCCCGCTAGCCTTAGGCACCAGCTCACTCCGAGCACTCCGTGTAACTCAGCTTGTACCCCCCCTGTACGAGCACATTGGGTGTGAGATAATACAAGTCATCCTCCCCGCTGGACGTAGGGCCTTCCTTTGCCCGAACCAGGATAAACCTTGTGTCCATCTTGCATCACATCTGAGAGAGGGAGCACGCGATATACAAATTTACTAGTTGGTGGTCTTGACCCCCGGGTCATAACACCGACAATCCTGATGGATGGCCATGGCATCGTGAGGATCACTGACTTTGGGATCTCCAAGCTGCTCGGGAGCCAGCAAGTGCACACTACGGTGACCCATGTCAGGGGCACTAGAGGGTACATCGCGCCCGAGTGGCTCCGCGGTGATGCACGTATGGACACCAAGGTAGATGTGTACAACTTTGGCGTCCTGCTGCTAGAGTTGATCTTTGCCGGAGGTGCCAGGACCCCTTGGTGAATTACCTGCCTCCAGGAGTAGGAGCTGGAGCTGGAGCAGAAGATGACGATGAGACAACGACGGTCACGCTGTTCGGATGGGGGCGCAGCTAGTGGTAGCACGGAGGACGGAGCTGATGCCGCCGCCGACGATGTTGGCACGCCGGTGTTGTAGACATGGAGCAGGTGGAGCAGTTCGCGCGGGTGGCGCTGTGGTGCATGGAACCCAACCCGCTGATGCGACCTACCATGCACCAGGTGGTTCAGATGCTGGAGACCAGTGATTGGGCTCAAGTTCAGGCACTACCTAACCCTGCAGAGTGCTACATGGAATCCTCACATTTAATAATTCCACAACTTATTAAGATTGAATGAGACACAAATCGATCATAGAAAATAAAAATTGAAATAAAAGGTCATAATGGTCGGAAGTTGTTCACTACATCAGAACCATCCAGAAGGGAAAAAAGCACCTAAGGTATGATCTTGCTCGTGAAGGTAATGAAATTAAATTTGCGTTCACAACTATATATCTTAGTGTTTATTTGTCTTGTTACTTATTTAGGAATGCCACTGGTCCTCACTAACACTAGTAAAAAATTCAATTTCAGAGGCAACCTTTTCTAATAACAAAGGTGGGCACTTCGACCACCTTTGTCAAATGGTATGTGCTAATCGGTCATTTACAGATTCATACATCTTAAGATACCTCTTAAACAAAACGTAAGAGGATTAAACTCACAATTGATAGGCTAGCTAGCTGGCCATTCGTTGTGCAAGCTCTGCCTCAAATGCGCACATGTACTCCTTAGCCGAGTAGGAGTTCGAGCTGGAATCCCCCTTCGGCGACATCAGTTAATTCCCGCTAGAGAGCTTCTGAAAGCATCTAGGCTCCAGGTCTCGGTGATTAACGACAATGCAAGGTTATTATAACTAACGTGTGTTTTGCAAAGGCAATTAAGTGTTAGGTCTTAATAACAGTGAATGAATGGGCAACCAATGCTTTTCTAATGCCCCCAAGATGGATATTGTTTCGGATTTCGAAGGATGTTGACAAAGACGGTGATAGTCTAGGTCTAAGTGTCAGAAGGCGTGAAGGGACACTTAGAGTAGATTAGGTCTTTGTTTTTCCTATTAAGTGGGGTTAGAATGAGTAGCTTGACTTAGGTGAGTCTCATGGAGTAGGTGTGGTGCACACTTGTTCTACATATAACCCTAAATGAGCCTAAGTTGGTCATAAGACAGTTAAGAACAACTTCCATATTCGACTCGTGTGTTTAAGTAGCACCGAACGCAGGTGCACCTCGCACCAGACGTGTCCAGTGTAGTCCTGTGCCTAGGGTTTGGCACCGGATTCACCCCCATATAGTCACCGGTGCGTCCGCTGCTCTCAGTTAGAGCAACATGCTGCACCGGACGTTGAGTGCCCCCGTGGGGTGAGTCTAGTGGGGTGCATCCGATGTCTATGCAGAGAGGTTCCAGAGAGGTCCGAAAGCCATCAGACACGTCCGGTGGAAGGTCACGAGACTGACCCTTGATTCCGGTGACAACTCAGAGAGGAACCCGAGAGTGCTAAGTTACACCGGATACGTCCGGTGCAGGGGCATCGGTGCGTCCGGTGCTCACTGATTTTGAATAACAACTAGACGTTAGGCAGGGCACTGGTGTGGTGCACCATTTCATTCATTGCCCCTTAAAACGCAGACATGTGAGCCCAACAGGTATGACTTATGTTGGGGGTATTTATACCGAATGGACTTTTCAACCCTTGATTCCAATCCTATCAACTAGCCTAGTAAGCTAGAAAAGAAAGCACATAACCAAGGTACATAAATTAAGTGTCAAAGGTAAAGAGTGATAGAGATGCAAACTCTAGTTTGATGATGCCGACATTTTTACCAAGGTTTCATGAAGCATGAAAGCTTCCCCAGTCTTTGTTGGAGCCCTTTATAAGGATGCCCTCGTAAGGGCTAAGCTCCTGGCCAGGTAACTCCATGGATAGCCACCGGTTCTACCCCACACACAAGTTGGTTTCGAGATGGCCTCTCTTAGACTGCTTCCTGCCATCTTGATTATCGAGCTTCCGGCAAAACTGTCGTGGATCTCATCACCTCTAGTACACGATGGAGACCACACCATAAAAGCGTGGTGAGTTCTAAAATGATGTAACAACATCGTTGGGAAGTTTCAAAATTCTTCCACGCACTCCTTGGCAGGTTGTGGGGTTATATATGCCTCACCACTCCAAATGGTCATTACCCCTTTGATGTCCTCTGGCAAGACCTAGCAGTCCCCCTATCTGATGCGGGTGCAATGGTCAGCAACTCCTAAAACAGTGTCCTACTACCTCCGGTCCCACTAGTTAGCCACCCTTGCTTGGTGGTCTGATCACGGCTAATGTCGGTCTAATTGTGAGCCGCAGCAGCTCCTTAAATATCCCCATGAATGGTCCTTGCCTAAATGGTCCCATCTCCTAGTGACATGGCCTAGCGGTGCCACCGATCGACCTCATAGTCTGGTCGTGAGGTTGTCTTCAGACCACGCGCTAGCAACTTCTCTAGACTCCATGTACGAAGAGATGGATTTGGTGTACACCGGCATTGCTAGTGCACCAGATTCTTGGTGGTACCACCACTAGGAAGGCAATGCATCTCCAGTCTTCAACTCTTCTTGACTTTCTTCATCTTTGTTGCTTCATGCTTCTTCTCCAGAATAGGCAATGCTGGTCGAGAGAATACTACCGGTTTGTGTAAAGATCCGGCAGTGTTGGCTCAACAAAACATTGTCGGACTGTTTCAAGAACCGACAATAAATCTTCTAAACACTCACTACTAGTTTGGTTGTGCCATTTCAAAATCTGACAGTGAAGGGAGATTTTAAAGCGACACTTATGTGAAGATTTGGGTAGTGGAAGGCCGACAAGGAGGGAGAGTAAGAGTAACTGGGTGATGGTCCAGTTCAGAAGGAGAGATTGGGCTCAAGTTCAGGCACTCCCTGACCCTGCATAGTGTTACATGGAATCCTAAACTTTAATAATTCAACAACCTAAGATTGAATGAGACACGAATCGATTAGAGTTTGTCATTTTCCATGTACCCACTTACCTACTTAGGGTCTGTTTGGCACAACTTAACTTTATTAGTGAAACTATTTTTTAGAACTTAACTTTATGAAGGGAAAATAAATTCTAGATATATTCCTCTTAATCTAGATATATATATCTACAAAAATGAAAATGTCTTCAAATTTAGAATGGAGGGAATACTTTTTATTAGTTGAATGGAAAATAATAATAGCTTATGAATTCATGCCTCTTATGAATGAATTGTACACAACAATAATGGATTACTGCCGTCTCAATGCAATTACAACAACAATTAAAACTATGAAGTCATTTGTAGGCCAATAAGAGAGAAAATGACATGCAAAATTCAAAATACACAAATAAAAACAACAATTTGTAAGCATGAAATGAAATGGTGATGAAACAAGAGAGGATGAGATTGGTAACCTTGCTTAGGAGTGAAGTACGACTGAAGAAAAATCTTGTGTATATGCCAGAAGAAGCAAGATCACCAAGAACACTTTCTTCCTCCTCTCTTGCTCAAGAACACTCTCTGTTTTCTCAAGAACACTGATGTCGTCTCTGGCTCGGGCAGGGGAGGAAGAAGGCTATTTATACAGGGGCTTTTTAGTCCCGGTTGGCAACCGGGACTAAAGACTCATATCTAGTCCCGGCTGGTACCTCAAACTGGGATTAAACCTTTAGTCCCAGCTGAAGCTACCAACCGGGACTAAAGGTCCATGCCTGCAAAAGGCTGTTGCATGCCTGCTGTACTAGCCGTTGGGCTACTCTTTAGTCCCGGTTGGTATTACCAACCAGGACTAAAGGAACATTTAGTCCCGACCGCAAAAAATGCTGAGATTAAAGTCAAATTGGCATATCGTTCAAAGGTCTGTTCTCTACTAGTGTTGGTTTTTACAGACGGTTCTCTTTAATGAACTGCCTGTGTAAATCGATTTCCACGGACGGTTCTACGTAAACCCTCTGTATTGTGGTCCTATTTCTACTGGGCTCTGGCGCAAGCGGTTACGAAAAGCGTCTGTAGAAATAGGTTTTCAACCGCCGCAATAGTACCTCTGTGTACTAGTGAGTCTGTGGCGAAGATTTGCGCTAGCCATGGGGACCATATATCGGCACTGATTTCTTTTTGTCCCTATGTAGAGGCGCCGCGTATATAGGCTGAATAATCCCGATTTCATTTACATGAATGAATATATAGTTACAACAAACTGATACCGTATCTAATAATAATACATCAAAAAACAAAAGATCAGAGTGGCCTTGGCAAATGTATCCAATTAATTACAACGCATATGATGGCTTTCCATCTAGGAGTGTATTTCATTCTGTCTCTTAACAAAACCCTTCCAAAGATTTAGCACTCTAGGATCGTCAAAAATCAATGGATGCTAAATATTCCATGCATTCACAGCTAGAGTTTTCTTATATATATATATATATATATATATATAGACTACACTACGGGATGAACGAAACTCGCGTATACCAAATTAAAGCGCCCGAGAGATCGACGCTCAGCATTTCCAACATCCAAAACATCCAAGAAGCAGTGCCTTCGCCCTCTCTAATGGCAGCGTCATTCTCCTCCAGCGTCTCCAGGATGATCGTCCTCCTCTTCGTCGTCACCGCGCTCATCGTCGCAACCTTTTCATCCTATGCCCAAGGTCAACAATGCTTTTGTATATATGCATGCATGTAAATGACAGCGGATTGTCGTTTGTTATGGTACTGCGAATTTCTAGCTAATGGTTGGTTATTATGGTACACAGGTGCGCCCAACCAAATCAGCTGTATCCAACCGTGCTTTAGGATGGTCCCTGACTGCGATGGCTGGTGCAGGAATGCCAACTTCGCCGGTGGAAGTTGCATGGGCGGCAAGGACGACGGAACCTGCTGCTGTTGGACTGGATAATGGTAGAGCTTCATCTCTCTCGTACCTGTAAAATCGACTCGATCGGAGTTCGGTCGATTTATTACCTATATAATATCGTAAGGATTAATTGCACAATAAAAATAAATGGGCCGGTGTGGAGTTGTTCGATTAATTCGAAAGAAAAAAAATGTGGTGGGCTAGGGAATTATTGTTTGCGTATTGATCCATGCAACTCAGGTGTTGCATCCAAATTCGATCTGAACTGTATCGGAAACGCACAAAATCGAGATGCTGTTTTGCCGGGCCCCGCCCCGCGCCTTCTTTTCCGTTTCGATCTCGATCGAGAAGGACGCCGACGCCGAGTCGTAGGCCTATATAAATGGAGGCGGTCGATCGATGAAAATCGCACCAATTTCTCTACTCGTACTCGTGAATCGTGAAATTCGTGATCCAAATCATATATTCATGGATCGATCTCATCCAAAGAAACGGCGGCGCAATAACATGGAAACCCTAACCAACTACCCGAGTGATTCGACGGCATCCGGCCCACGCTGGGTGTTGCTGAAGCACTACAATCGCGACTCCTCGGGCGACGCCAAGACGGCGGCGGCCTCCTGCACGTCCTCCGGCCGACCCTTCACCGTCTCGTTCAACGTCGCGGCACCGCCGGCAGCCTCCAGGATCCACGCTGCCTGGATAGGCGGCGCAGATGGCGGCACCGGCACGTCGTCCATCGACGACGGCGAGCACTCCCACTCCGACGCCCCCACGCCCACAGCAACGACGGCGACGAGCACTCCGCCGGCTGCAGCGACGACGGCAGCCGATCTTGCTCCATGTCGCCCAACACCGACAGCAAGGATCCCGTGCTCCATATCATCGCGGCCCATGACGACGCCGTCCTATTCGATATAATGTTGCCCGGACGACGTAAGTTCTTCTACTCATCAGATGACTCAGATCCCACGTGCGACTATTTCCTGTACGACGCAGGCGCCGGCCACGAAACGCGCCCCCCGAAACGCGCCGCCGCCGCCACGAAACGAGCCGCCACTGGTCCGACGACGACGACAGCTATCGGCCTAACATGCTGTACTGCCAAAACTTGGCCGGCGCCGGCGCCGCCGTCGTGAGGCTCGTCAGCGTTTCGTCCCGCTGCTGCTGCGGCGGCCCCGGGAAGACGACGTGCGAGCGCTCCAGCTCCGCCTTCAACGTGACGACATGGACGCTGGCCCTGAAGACGGCGGAGGAGCCGATGGCGTGGGTCAAGGACGGCGTGCTCGACTGCGACGAGCTCTGGCAGCTCCCCAACTACAGGCGCCGGCCGCGTGTGGTCCCCGATTACCCCATCGTGAGCTCCGACGATCCTGACGTCGTCGATCTGCCTCGCGGCCTACCAGGATGAGACGACATGGATGGTGGAGATCAACACGAGGAGCAAGGCGCTGCTTTCTGTCGTCCGTAGTGATGACCGATACTATAATGGAGACCTTTTACCGGTTAAACTTCGTTGGGAATGATCCTTAGTTGAGCAATGTATGACTTAGATTAGAGCAAGTATTATAGTGCAGTCTACTTGTGGGTTGTAAGGTTTCTTAAAGCTTTTTCCCAGCCCACATATATACAAATAGTACACTAGTACCTCATTGGGAATGTATGCTATGGAAACCAAGTTCCCGTGAAAACTATGGAAACTCGCACGTGGATCGCTGGATCTAAATGGTGGGAGGGGTTAATTGCTAATCTCTTCCACCACGCCGAGTAATACATGGCTCACATGTCTATTTAATAGAGTTTCTTGGTTCTTGTGCTTAACCTGGCTCTAAACTTACAGCTCACCTCTCTCCTCCCCTCTCTCCTCCACCTCAGCATTCAGCCTTCTTACAGCCCACCATAATACTTACTCTTAGTTGAGCAATGTGTGGCTTTCCAAGATCGATGTTGGACATTTAAGAATATATAGATCATGAATAACTTTTAAGTTATTGAGTTTAAAAATGTGAAAACCATAGAAATAGATTTCTCTTAAAATATACTTTCATAAAAGTATACATATATCATTTTTAAATAAATATTTTATATAAATATGAAGTCAAAGTCATGCTTTGGAGACCATGTCATTATCCAAAAAAACTTCTTTTTACAATATAGAGAGAGTACGTAATATATATATATATATATATATATATATATATATATATATATATATATATATATATATATATATATATATCAGTGGCGGAGCCAGAAATTTTGTGGAGCCCGAGCAAAGATATAGCATCATACTAATATTGACACATATAATTATGTAATAATTTTAAACTAAAATAATCTTTTATTTAGAACACAAGTTCACGGTGGATCCGAAATTAAAAATAAATTCAAGTGAACAATAGTAGTAGACCATCTATTCAATTTAACATCTATGGAGTACATATTAGAGAACTGAATTTTATTTGCAATTTCTGTGGTAAAATGATAACTCAGATGCTAGGGTGGTGGCTTGGTTTGCAACCGGCTGAGATTGTGTCGACGTCCAACAATGGTGGTGTCACATCGACCGCTACTACTCCCTGTGACTTGCTGTATATGAGTAGTACAATATATATGTTGTATATGAGTAGTATACAATATATACCGTACTTAGGCCTAAAATAACGTACTTAGGCCTAAAATAACGTACTCAGCAGCAAGGAGCCCGGCCAGCCGCCCAAGATGGCCGGCCTTGGCTCGGCCGCTGATATATATACACGGCGAGGTTAAAATATTTACTGTAGCAAACGCCGTATCGTCGTTGGTGGGCTTCTACGGCGGCCCGTTTTCAGCTGCGTAACGCATGCGGCGTGTCGTGGCTGCCGCAATCCTGTGTCGCGAGGTTGCGGGCTTAGATGGAAACGAGAAGAGTAGTTACGTACTAGTCCGTTCATTTTCCTATTTACTTCATAAATTTTTCTAGTGATTCATATACTAGCTAAAAAAATATACGAAAATTACGCAAAACACTGTGTACCGTTAAGACTATACGATTATTTTTTTTAATATTTTTTCACCATTGATGAATTATCAAAAAAACATGCAAGTTAACATCTTTCGTAAGCATGTAAGTTCACAACTTCTCCAGTACGCTGCCATGGAGGTTGCGAGCCAGGTTGCGACTTTTGAGTTTTCAACTTGCGATGACAGCGACTGAGTCGCTTTTGGCAGCCGCGACGCGATGTATCTCGTTGGAATGAGTCGTGACGGGATGAGCGGCGCCGTCGGGCTGCATGAGTCCACCGCGTATACCCGCTTCGGATTGGTGGGCTCTTGTGCGGGTTTCTATGTGCTCGCGGCGCGGTCTAACCTAGCGGGCTAACGGCATGGCCCGCACCATTTGCAAATCTACATTTGCCAGCCAAACCATGGACGCAGCCATCGCCGGGAAGCAGGCGAGGCGCCGGATCAGGCCACGGGAGCCGCTCGTGATGGTCGCGGCGCCGCCGACTCCCACAGCGTTCCGGTGCCCGATCTCGCTGGAGGTGATGCGGTCGCCGGTCAGCCTCCCCACCGGCGCCACGTACGACCGCGCGTCCATACAGCGCTGGCTGGACTCCGGCCACCGCACCTGCCCGGCCACGCGGCTGTCGCTGGCGTCCACCGACCTGGTTCCCAACCTGTTGTTACTGCGCCGCCTCATCCACGTGCACGCCGCCACGCTGCTGCCTTTCCCATCGCCCGAGGCGGTGCTGTCGCAGCTCGCTGGCTCGGACGGGAACCCGCCGCCGCGGAGAAGGCCGTGCGCTCGCTGGCGGCCAAGATCGCGCCGGAGGAAAGGAAGCGGGCGTCCGTCGCGTCCGCCGTGTCCGCCGATCCCGACTCCGCGGTGCCGACGCTCCTCTCCTTCGCCAAGGGCGGGGCGGGAGCCGACACGCGCGTTGACGGGGTCATGGTCCTGGCGACCGTGGCTGCCGAGCTGGTCTCCTACCTCACGGTCATGGGGATGGCACGGAGAAGCGCGGCAGGGTTAGTATGGCGGTGGAGGCCCTAGCCGCCGTCCTGTCCGCGGACGGGATCGCGGAGGAGGCCAGGGAGGCCCTCGTGCTCGTTCTTGTCGCCGAGGACCTGGGCCGCGTCGTGACGACGCTGCTCGGCGCGGGCGCGAACGGCGCCGCGGTCCTTGAGGCGATCCTGACGTCGTCCTCCGGCCCAGTTGGACCACAGCTAGGGGAACAATAACCAATTACAATCTGACTAAGTATGTAATTACAACTTTAATATACTATAAGTTGCCATCATGATTACAGCATAATTAGAACTTGACGGAAGTAATTGCAACAGATCTGATCCTGTAACTGAACCCGATGACATGATACAATTACAACTAGAGTCGAGCCAGTTGAAACTAGGCAACAGTTGTAAAACTGACGCGATCCAACTACAACTAGAGTCAACTCAGTTGCAACTAGGCAATAATCAATTGCAATCTGACGCGATCCAATTATAACCAGAGTCTGACTAGTTGTAACTAGGCAAGAAACAGTTGCAACTTGAGGCGATCCAATTACAACTAGAGTTGGGTCAGTCGCAACTCGACAAAAAACTAATTGCAACTGGGCAAGAAACTAGTTTGCAATAATCAGGGTGGATGCATTCTCTTTAGAAAATGCACTCAGGTGCATTATCCCATAACACAGCGAGGCTAAAATGCAACAAGGTGCATTTGCTGTTGCAAATGCATAGACCCTCCGGCCCCAGGCTCCCGCGCTCGCCCGCGTCCCGCTCCCGCGCATGTAGAGAATCTTTTTTTTTGTTTCGACTTGAAAAAATGCAATATCTCCTAAACCGTAGCCACTATTTCAGATCCGTTTACACTAGGTTGTTGAAAAAAAGTGCTTAACAAAACGATATCCAACGAGACTATATTTGATGAACTTTTTTTTAAGTATGTAATTGCAACTTCAATGTACTATGTGTTGTCATCATGATCATGACACAATTGCAACTTGACGGAAGGAATTGCAACACATCTGATTCGGTGCAACTGGACCTGATGTGGTTGCAACCTGACGTGATACAATTACAACTAGAGTCGAGCCAGATGCAACTGGGAAACAATTACAAAACTGACGCGATCCAACTACAACTAGAGTCGGCCCAGTTGTAACTAGGAAATAACCAATTACAATCTGAAGCGATCCAATTACAACTAGAGTTAGACCAGTTGTAACTAGGCAAGAAACAGTTGTAACCTGACGCGATCCAATTACAACTAGAGTTGGGGCAGTTGCAACTCGGCAACAAACCAATTGCAATCGGGCAAGAAACTAGTTGCAATAATCAGGGTGGATGCATTCTCTATAAAAAATGCACCTAGGTGCATTATACCATAACACTAAATGTTGCAAAAGTTTATTAAAAATGTTTCATTTGTTTTAAACATATGTTGGAAGTGTTTCAACTAGATATTATTTATGTTTCAAATGTATATTTTAAATATTTCATCTGTTTTAAATATATGTTGTAATTATTCCATTTAAATGTTGTAAAACTAGATTTGGATAGAAGGTTACCGCGGAAGGAAGAGAGAGAGCTGACGACAACGCTGTACCGGGAGGATGCACCTGATCACTTTATGTCCATGCTGCCATGTTGCCGTATGTGACTTTGAAGTGGGTCTCACCTGTCCTCGCGCTGCTACTGAATGAACGGCCTATAGCAATGGTGCAGAGACGAATGTTGAGAGGAGAAGAGCAGGTACAGTAGCCAGCAGCTAGGCCTAGGAATTCGAGGAGGAGGACGGCCGGGAGACAAGGCGGGTCACATGGCGTATGCCTGCCCATGCTTGATGCAGTGCTGCTGCCTCTGCTCACTGTGGCCCCCCGCTCATGCAACATTCTCTCTCCCTCTCACCATGGTACTACTAGTGGTTGTACGTACTCTGTAGTGCAGATGAGTCGGGCGTGGGCGTCCTCGGGCCAGGCGCGTGGAATACTTTGGGCACTAGTGGGCGCGGGAGCTCCACTCCGAACAAGAGTATGTACAACCCACAGAGGAGGCTCTCTTTAAGATTTCGAAATCTGAATACGGACATCTAAATAGACAATTTATACAATAGACTGTCTGTTTAGCTATCTCTAAAATATTTAATGCTTTGTGTGTACCTACGATCAATCGTGGACACTATTTTGTATATACCATTGTGTTGCTATATTTAATAGAAAACAGTCCAATCATAAATAAACATGGTCACAATATTTCTATAACATGAATACAAATGAATTTTCTTTGCATGATTTACTCAGAAATGAAAATTACATTTTTATGTCTGTTCGGCATGAAAACATATAATAAAATGGACAACTGAGATATCCATAGTCCCATACTTGTTGAGAAACTATATATCAAACCAAAGACCAATCCTTTGTGCTGAACTACACTCCAAGCTTCAGAGATCAGACATCAGTAGCACACCAAGTAGCAACAGAACTCAACTATCTCCATATTTCTATTTTCTATTTTGTTAAAAGCCCACAACTTTTCCATCTCACTGACCAAATTCAGGTAAAAGCCTACTAGTTTTTTCAATTGTAAATTATCTTATGATTGCAAATGCAGTTCAAATCCAATTTGAACAAAATACAGTTCGACTAAAATTATCTTGTCACTGTTCTATATTCCTTGAATGACAAGAAGACCAATGTCGGTGTCTAAAATGGTGGGGTCTAGACAGCCAACGAGTGAATTTCTAAGCGTGTCAAGATCGGATGGTTGCGCTCGGAGGACACAAGATTTATACTGGTTCGGGCACGAACGCCCTACGTCCAGTCTGCTGTGGGGTCGTGTTACCGAGCACGGAGTGCTCGTAGAGGGGAGCTACAAGCAATGGCGAGAGAGGGAAGCTGGTTCCCAGGTCTCGTGCGTATGTGGTTCTTGGGTCTGGTGAGAGTTCGCATGAATGCGAATGTGTATGTGTATGTGTCGAGAGAGAATAAGAGAGCGAGATTGAGGGTCCATTCTTTCCCTTATACGTAGGGAGAGATGGTGGAGTACAGTAGAGAGAGAGATATCGTGGACCTGGTATGGGCTGCTGACTTGGGAAGCGCTTTGGGCTTATGTTCATCCTCATTTCCGGGGAAGACTGCGCCTGTAGACATGTTGTCGAGACCCTGTTCGTCCTTGAGGAGGCTGTAGTCATGCGTCTTGTAATCTGGGGTTGTCCCTGTTTGCTGACAAGGGCATGGGCGGGGGCTGGCCGCAAAGGGCCAGACACCCCCACGTTCCGTCGTACAGGGCTGTGAACGCCCTAATTCCTGTTCAAGTGTCCGTCGAAGGTATGGCGCGGGTATGGCGTGTCGATCAGCGATTAGGCAACACAGGGACTCGTACCGCAGGGAGTATACTGGGGTCGGTATGGCGGTTCACGCCTGGAAGCCCCATCCATAAGTACGAGCGGTACTGTGGACCTTTTGACTATGGGCTAGTTCGCCCGGGTCGGCCATGGCGGTAGTGCCTTCGGGAGAGGCTGATGTAGTTGGGTGACGTCACGTTAACTCGGACGAGGCGGAGGAGCCCCCGAGGGTATGTTCATCACGGATGTCTTCGCCCTGGCCCGGACGAGGCGGAGAGGTCTCCGAGGGTGGGTACGTCACGGATGACGTCACCCTGGCTCAGACGAGGCGGAAAGGCCCCCGAGGGAGTGTTGTCGTTGCGGCGGGATGAAGCGGAGTGCCCCTGGAGGTGGGTACGTCACGGATGACGCCACCCTAGCTCAGACGAGGCGGGAAGGCCTCCGAGGGGGTGAAGAGCTCCCGAGGGTAATTTTGTTTTCGCGAATTGCGGTGTTAGGGTACCCTCTTCTCAGGTATCTGACAGTAGGCCCCCAGGTCTGCGATGCAGTGATAGGACTGCATTGGAGGCTTCCGAGAGTGCTCATGGTGGCTGGTTAAGTTTTTGGATTCCGGTGGGTGCGCACGAGCGCACCCGTCGGGTGTAGCCCCCGAGGCCTTAGGAGAAAGATTTTTTCTCCTAAGGGCTTATCCGGTCGAGCCTACAGTGTCTGGCCCTTCGTCCTCCTTATAGGGCAAGGAGAAAAAAGGTCCGCTCCATACGCACGGAGCTAGAGCTTTGCTTGCACGCCTGCCCTGCCACAGGGTGCACTATTGTACTTGGGCTGCCGTGTGCTGACATGACCAATCGGGACTATGCGGTGATGTCCTTTTGTCAGAGCGTCCGCTTGATGGATCGACGTTGTGTTGTCGGCATCGAGGTCTGACTGCGCCCCCTGTGGCCCGGAAGTGGACACGCCGTGTTTTCCCGTTCGAGAGGTGTTGCAGATGCACTATCCTCTCATGGTCAAAACTTTCGAACGACGCGCACTGGACCTGCCATGTCAGCGTCCTTTTGAGAGTAAAACTGAGATCAGGGGAAGATCTGCGGGTGCTGGTGTCCCATCTCGCTCAGTGGAAGAGATTAGCGGAAGCTCGACGACATGGGCAGGCCTTCCTCTGATTATAGCCACTGGTAGGGCGAGAGGTTGTCACCACCCCCCTCCATGCATCGTTCCCATGGGCGGGAGGTGCAGGGTCCATCCTTTCGGCGGATGGATCCTGCTCTTCGCCTCTGAGGAGCGGTGGCATGCTAGCCCTTCCCGGAGGGCAGTCAAGGATGTGTCCACTGGGAAAGTCATAGCAGTTCGCTTGCGTGACCCCAGGAGTTGGCTCATCCTTGGCTGTTGGTTGATGGCTATGTCGCCATCGGCGAGATAGGTGGGCTCAGAGTTGCCAATGTATCGCGGGCTCAGAGCCGTTTGCTGACGGCGGCCTTGATCATGGAGCAGCTGAGGCGACTTAGCTGTAAAGTGCCCAACCAACTCCGGAGGAGGGAGCAACTGTTGGGAATATGCCCTAGAGGTAATCATAGAGATGATGTATTCCTTGTATCCATGACATGTTATGAATATCCATCAAGACAACTTGTATCGATTAGCAATTATGTGAATTGCTTGTGAAACTTTTTTACTTGTATGGTTATTATAAGTTGTCCCTGATTAGAGTTCGTGCAAGAATACACATGAATATTAGATCAACACATTATTAGTTGATGACTATGTTTCACAAGTCATGGACATGAGATGTCAAACTAATAATGTGGGCACATGTAGGACATGGTGCTGGACAGACCCGACATGAGATTGTCTCTATACACATCGTGTACATTATGTCGTTAGACCTGAGATTGTCGTATGTACTCAAGATGTGAAACGACCTACCCTAGCACTACCAAATGCTACTCCGTGACTGGGTAGTTATAAAGGTGGCTTTTGAGTTTGTCGGGAAACATGCTGTGAGACATAGTCAATCAAGATGGAATTTTCCACTCTCCTTATGAGAGAGATATCACTGGATCACTGAAATGATTAGATCATGAAATGCATGGCCGTGCTTGGGTTATGTGTTAACCCACGAGTTGAACCAAATATCATGAGGCAAAGGAATAACATGTATATTGTATTGTGGTGGTTCGTCTGATATGATCATAGCGTATGCATAGAAGTTGACACACCTTGCTAGAGGCCGCTATCAACTATTGGTCGAGTAAGAGTACTTGGGCCATGTCTATGTGTGCGTGAGCCCATAGGGTCGCACGCTTAAGGGGCTTGAAGCCTAATTTGGGTTGGACCTGAATTAGACTAGGTTTAGGGTTACTAATGAGCCTCTAATGTGGGAGCTCATTAGGACGCCTATATAAGCAAGGGGAGGCGCGGGGCGAGTTAGACACACATCCTTTGGCAGCCGCCGTCGCCCTCCCCACGCTCGTGCCTAGTACTCCTCGTGGACCTAGCAGTCGAGAGGGGTGACGCTTCTTCCCTGCACGTGTGGGATTCCTCGGAGTTGCTGCATCTGGAGCACAAGGTCGAACCGCGAGTAAGAGACATTGAGATAGACGACCTCGCAACTGCACGGCACTGCTGCGATGCGCACGACTACATCAAGTCACTTCCGCTACACCTGCGTGTCTAGTGATAACCCCGTGATCTATAACTAGCACTAGTTCCTGGTTTATGGGGTAGAAAAATTTTGTTTTCTGGCTAGCGTAGCAACCTCATAACCCTACAGCAACGTCGTCATGGCCCATGATCTCATGCAGACGAGGAAGCCGTTGTTCTCCCACAGCTGCGGCATGCTTGGTTAGAGTTGTCAGCGGGTCGTGACGAGGCCGTCCGACGCGATCTTGAATACCAGGCAGGTGTTCCCCGGGCCTTGCGGCTAGGTTGCCTGACCTGGATACCGAATGTGTCGGACGGCGGTGCCCTTGGCGCGAGCGCATGTATAGCCCTTCTAGCTTTTGACCTCTTTGGCCTGGGGTTTCCCTTCAGTCCACCTTGTAAACATTTTTGTGTTTTTTGGTGTCTGATGATCGGGCTTAGCCCCCGAGGCTCTCGTAGAGCGTGTAACTCCTGCAATGATTAATGTATATATATATATATATATAAATAAATGAAATGTGTTTGTTCTAGATTTAGCTGTTCGGACCTCTGACGAGGCTTGGTGTGAGGTGCGGTGGCAGCCCCCGAGTCCTTACTCGATGTAAAGAAAATCGTCTCGGCTATGTACCATCTTTTTGTTCGTTCCCCGCGCATCTCTCTGCGAGAAGGGGGGAATATGAGCCGAACCATGCTATCCTCGAGGCGGACGAACCATGGGTGCTCGTCAAGTTGATAACGGGCAAATCTGAGTGGGGTGTCAAATCCTGTTTGGTAGGGTTCCGGCTGGTGGCCCATGTCGCGGCTCACCCCAAATCAGTTTCGTTTAGTATCCGGGTCTGTTCGACGGGTCCCGAGGGCTCGGTGCCTTCCTCCGGTGGAAAACCATGAACCAATCGTCCAAAATGGACTCAAATACGAAATCTGGGAATGACCTTAGCATCCGATTACCAGGCTGATGACCGCTAGCATGTCCATTCCCTATTCGCCCCTCGCTCTGTTGTCCTGAGTCGGCCGTTTTGAACCCCGCTGGGTCGGCCTCCGTATCTCTGGACCGTAATGGGTCGTCAAGGCGTCTATAGCCCATATCCCTTTTTCTTATCTAGGCCCATGAGCCGATGCTGCTGGTTGCGCCACGTGTGTGTATCTCCGACCTCTGCGTGCGTTGGCCGAGCTTGGATGAGTCGGAGATCCTCCCGAGGTACTTGCGTTTGGGGAGCGTGTGCCTTGGCTGGGGACGCATAAGAAAAAATCTATACGAGCAGCGTGGTAGGCCCGGGATGGATCCTGTAATGATGATAGATACGGGATGTGGATCGGAGCGAGAAAAAAGGCAGGTGGTGTCAGTTACCTGCCATGGTGCGCGCGGTTCCCGATATTCCCATGAACAGTGGAATCGACGCAACCGGGCGGCCGCATTAAATTCGACTGGGGGCGTGAGGAGTCGAGGTGGCGCCGCTTTGCCTTCCGGGTCCCTATAAATATCTATGTGCCGCGTCGTCCCCCGTGAGCTCGCACTGTTTGCCTTCTCCGCCTCCCAATCCTTCTCGCATCGCCTCCCATCGAATCTAGGGTTTGCGCCACCGTGTACGCTCGAGTATGAGCGCTGCGAACCATTCCTCAGGCGCGTCCCCCATGGCCGGTGAGTACCCGGAGAGGAGCTGGGCCCGGTGTACGCTCGAGTATGAGCGGGCGCGAGAGCTGGTGGATGTGGGGTTGCTGCGCCCTGAGCTCTCCGCCGACCGCCACCTGGAGTGGATCGTCCCCACCAACGTCGACGTACCAGACTCGCCGACAGGGTACGTGGTTTCTTTTCTCCCTTTCCACGAGCACGGGTTTGGAACACCGCCGTCTCGTTTCTTCCGCAGGATCCTTCACCACTACGGGGTTGAGCTCCACAATTTCAATCCCAACTCCGTCCTCCACCTTGCGGCCTTCGCGGCCATGTCGGAGGGGATGCTGGCGACTACGGCGGACTTCGCCCTGTGGAAGTTCTTCTTCAGGGCGATGGTGTTCCTCCTCAACTCCGGTGGCGTGAGATGGGTGGTGCTGAGCGGGGGATGCGCGATCAACCTCCGCCCTGCCAACTCGCATCTTTACATGTCGGCGCGGGCAATTTCGTCTAATCGTGGGTGGCACTCGCAGTGGTTCTACATCCGGAACCACCCCGAGGCACCACTCCCGGCCTATACGGGCCACCACTTCACCGAGGAGCTCCACAGCTGGCACAACGGCCCAACCCCTCAGGAACTCAAGGGGATAGTTCCTTCAGCGTCGGGTGCTCCCGCTTATGGAGCGAAAGCGCCGATTGCACGAGTTGGTGCCTGGGGCATCGTGCGAGCTGTCTGCCATGGCGGAGGCGGAGCTGAGCTTTGACCAGACGGTCGCCACCACAAAAAGGTCGCTGGGGAACGCCATGACCGTGGACGTCGTCAGCCGTTTCCCCCCGCCCCCATGCGCCTCGACCTTGGGTTCGTCCCACTGGTCAGTGTCGGCATTGTAGCGCCAATTTCCCCCGTGCTGCCTTTCTTCGGTGGTACTAACCCATGCATCTCGTGTTCTTCCTTCGCAGGGGCCCCGTTCGATGGCTCGCCACGTGGCCGCCCCCTTCCCGTCCCGCCGGCGCAGCAGATGGCGAACAGTGAGCGGAACGCGCAGCAGCAGGCGGAGACCGTTGAGAGAAAGAAGAAGAAGGCTGACAAGACCTTGAAGCGCACGTAGCTGGACCAGCCGTGGGCTAGGCAGCGCCAAGCGGAAGACCCCACGCATGCGGGATGGAAGAGGCTGCGCCCGGGGACGCAGCTAGTCGGCCCGGGGCAGAGTGGCGCGGCCCTGGCTCCTGGTCCGACGGCGTCGTCGGAACCGGGGGTGGTCCAGCCCCGAGTGACATCGTGGGCGCCGTCGTCGCCGCGGCTCCGCAGGCCGCTGCGGCCGCAGGCCCCGTGATCGTCGCGTCATCCCCCCCTCCGGAGGTGGTCATCGTTGACGACACTGGGGAGGAGGATGGCCTAGGTGACCCCATGGATGTGGACGCCGGGGAGGACCAGCCGGCCGGAGTTCCGGAGAACGAGGCGGTGGCGACCACGGCGAGCAAGGCCGATGGGGGTGGCCCTGACGTCGTGGGCGGGAGCGCGGGCCTGTCGGCCGTGACGCCCGAGGCCGAGGCAGTGGCGACAGGGGCGAGCGAGGAGGGCCTCTTGGGCAGCCCTCTTCCCCCCAACATGCTGGCGCAGGAAACAGTTGGCCCCCGGCCGTTTACCGAGGAGGAGGTGGCGGCGAGGCCAGCCGGTGGCCTCCCGGGTCGTGGACGTCTGCCGGGGATGACGTCGTCGCTGAGGAGCTGGTCTCGGCTCGCCGTCAGGTGGCGGAGTTGGAGGAGCGGTTGAGGGCCTCGGAGCTGGAGGTCGAGGGCTCCCGGGCGCAGGTACGTCAAGGCGCTGCTGACCTCGAGCACATCGAGCGAGAGCAGGGCCAGGCGTGTGCCGACGCTGAGGCCATCCGGAAGATGCTAGAGGATGAGCGTGCAGCGCGTCAGGTCGAGGTTGAGCACCTGGCGGTCGAGTGCAACACTGAGGCGGAGGCGAAGCGTCGGGCCGTCTCAGCGTTGGACTTCATGGAGGAGGAGCGCAACACCATGTGGCGCCAGCGCGATAACCACCGCCGGGAGCGTGTTGATTCCGTGGCGCGCTTCGAGGACCTGTCGACTAGGGCGCGTGAACATGGCGCTGACGCTGACCGGAGGATCCTGGCGTTCTCCACCTAGGTCGGTGAGCTGACCGCGGTTGCCACACAGCTCCGCACGACGGCAGACGGCCTGGCAAAGGAAAACGAAGGTGCTCTGACTTACTTTGTCCATTTGCTATTTTTGCCTTTGAGTTCAGAGGTTGTAACCCCCTTGTTTTCGTTCCCAGAAATGTGTGTTGGTGCGCAGGAGTCGTAGGCGCTACGTGAGGCTGTGCACAGCGTGTGCGACCTTTTTGGCGTGCCAGGTGCGAGGGACAGACCCGACTCGGCCAGGAACCATGTCGGTCTGCTCTAGGAGCGGGGCCAGGCTCGGATCCGGGAGGCGCTGCGTGTCGGGGTCCATCGCACAATGGCCATCGCCACCTGTCTTTACGACGCGGCGACTCCCGCGCTCGTTGGCGACGGCTACCCCCTGGACGCCCCGGAGGAGCTGCTCGACCAGATTGAAGCTGCCGCGGAGGAGCCCGCGATGATCTTGGCCGCCAAACTCGAAGACGAAGTGTTCCCGCCACCGGAGGAGTGACCCTGCGTGGTCAGAAGTCAAGGCCAAGGGCCTTGTAAAAAATAATTTTAAGTTATCCTTTGCTACGATGCGCCTTGGAGGGCTTTGGACAAGTTTGATTGCCTTCTGGCTTCTGCGTTTTTTACATTTTGATCCACTTGCTCTACCTTTCCTGGTAAGAGGTTTGATCTGCTCGGGTGGGCAGTCGTGTGGAAATACTTGGCTCCAGGGGGGCCAGAGTACCTCGCGGCCCGTTGCCTTGGCCCGGTGAGGTTTTCTCTCTTGACCGGGAAAAGCGGAGTTTTCGTTCAGCGGGAAAGAGCGCGAGTCTTAGCGCAAAAAGTTTTTTGGAGAGAAAAAAATAGTGGGTTCCCCCCTTTCCAGCCCCCGAGCGAGGTGTGCTCTGGCTCGCGCCGGGAGTGCACCTTGCTAAGTGATTGGTCTGAGAGTCCCCGCATTTTTATTCCCAGAACTTTTGCTTAAGAAGGATTACATGCGTATGTACAATGTTCTAAGTGAGCTACTAAAAAGTAAAAAACAACATAGCTGTTGGTGTAGTGGGTGTGCAAACTCTTCACGCTCTAGGGGTCGATGTCCATCTTGTCTGCGGCCTCGATTGCCGCCGCCAAGTCCTCGCTGCGTACGTCGGCCATGGCGTTCTCGCAGCAGTCCACTTCGCTGTGTAAGCCACCTTGAGCTCGGAGGTGACCGTGATGATGCCGAACAGCCTCGGCATTTTGAGCTTGAGGTAGGTGTAGTTGGGGACGGCCATGAACTTCGCGTAACACGGCCTCCCTAACACCGTGTGGTATGTCCCGCGGTAAGCCACAACCTCGAAAGTGAGGATCTCGCTCCGGAAGTTGTCCGACTCTTCGAACGTGACAAGCAGGTCAATCTGCACCAGGGGCACCGTTTGTCTTCCGGGGACGATTCCCTGGAAGGGAGCCCCTGAGGATCGGAGCCTTTCCCTACGCAGGCCGAGTGCCTCGAAGGCGTTGTAGTACATGATGTTGAGGTTGCTGCCCCGTCCATCAGCACCTTGGTGAAGCGCACGTTTCCGATGATCGGGTCCACAACGAGCGGATAGCGACCTGGTTGGGGAACGTGGCTCGGGTGGTCGTCGCGACCAAATGTGATGTAGGACTCTGACCAGTCGAGGAAAACTGGAGTTGCGGGGGCGGCAGCGAAAACCTCGCGCCGCTCCTGCTTCTGCCGGCGCTTGCAGCTGTAGGCCTTCGAGCCCCCGAAGATCATGAGACACTTGTTCACGTGGGGGTAGGAGTCTTCGCGACCCCCGTCCCCGTCCTGGCCCTCCGGCTGCTTTGGCTGGTTGTCCTTGTTGGGAACGGCCTTGAAGTACCTACCCATCATCTCCCACTCCTGGAGTGTGTGCTTCACCAGACTGTTATGATACGGGCACCGTTTGGTGAGCATGTCGTCGAACCGCCCCGCTTCTTCCCGCCCTGGGGATAGGGGCCCTTGCGGTCCGCCGCCGCGACCACGTTGTCGCCACCGCTGTGTTGCGGCTTGCCCTTCTTGTTGTTCGGGCTCTGGGCGCGGTTGGAGCCGCCTTCGCCGGCGTCATCCATGTCCTTGCCCTTTCCTTTGTCGAGGTGGATGATGGCGCCGACTGCCTCCTCGCCCGACGCGTAGCTCGTGGCAATGTCGAGGAGATGTTCCGTGGTGCGAGGGTTGCTACAGCCCAGCTCATGGACCAGCGGTTTGCAGGAAGTCCCTGTGAGGAATGACCCAATCACGTCCGCGTCGGCCGTGGTTGGGAGCTTGGTGCACTGCTGGGAGATGCGACGGATGTAGTCTCAGAGGGACTCGTCCGACTTCTATCGGAAACTACGGAGGTCCTAGGGGTTCCCCGGACACATGTAGGTGCCCTGGAAATTCCCAATGAAGTCTCTCCGTAGGGAGTTCCACCCGTCGATGGTGTTGGGGGGTAGATGCTCGAGCCACTGTGGGTCGAGTCCGAAAGGTGAAGCGGTAGGTTGCGGATGATGAACTCGTCATTGTCCGTGCCGCCGGCCTGGCAGGCGAGGCGGTAGTCATCGAGCCAGAGTCCGGGGTTCATCTCCCCGGAGTACCAGACGATGTTGGCGGTGCGCGGCGAACGCAACAAATGTAGGCCAACGGGCCCGGTGGCTCCAGAGTGGGAGGCCGGTCTTCTTCGCTGTCGTACCGACTGCCACAACGGACGTGGTAGCCTCTGCTTGCGCCATCCTGCTTGGCGTGCTTGCGCGCGTCGAGCGTGTCGCGCACGTCGCGCTTGTCTCCTACGCGAGCATGAACCGTCGGACGCCAACGTTTGTCCGACGCGGTATCCTGGTGAACTGAGCCCTCGCTATCATTGGGCACCGGGTTTTCCTGGTGGCTGGGGTTGAGCCCGCATCTCCGCGACGCGGAGCTCTCGGCCTGCTGAGTCGCGGCGTGCCCTAGTAAGGATTTTAGCTCATCATGGGCGAGCTTCCCCTCGGGAGTGTCAGGGACCGGAAGGTTGCGGAGCAGCATCGCCGCTGCCGCGATGTTCTGACTTGCCCACGCGAACTGAGGTGGGTCGTGCTCATCATTGATGATGCGCTGGTGTACCGTTCGGGCCTCCTTGCGAGCACGAGGCTCTTCGGGGGCCTAGCGGCCTCGCGCTCGAACGTTACCCTTTGCTGGCGTTCCACGAGTTGTTGCTCCATGTCGCGGACATCGCGTAGCTGTCGTTGTCGAGAATCCAAAGGTTGCGGGTCGCCCCGTGCTGTGGGTGCCGGAGCAACCGTCTCATGCACGGGCGTGTGGACGCCATCTTCGTCCCGTCCTCGTGGACGCTGTCTTCGTCCCCATTCTCGACGAGGGTGGCGTTGAAAGCATTCGGAGCCACGACCCAGGCTACGGTCGCTCGAGCCGGAGCCGAGCAGGTAATCACTGGCGTGCAAGAAACCGGAAAAGGCCTCCTTGTCCCCTAGGCCTTCGATGTCAAGGGGCTCCCAGTGATCAATACTCACGCGGCTAGAGTCGGCATCAGAGGTGGAGGTCTGAGACGGACCGAAGATGATATGACGCGAGCCCGAATGCACGTCCCCTCCGCGGTGTGAAAGAGATTTGGACAAGGATTTGTGCTCTACATAAGGGCACCGAATGTGAAAGAGAAGAGCGTTATGACCTCATCATTGCTAAGTTGAACTCTTTCACCATGCTATCTCATGAAAATGCTAATGAAATGTATTCTCGCTTGAATGTGCTTGTAGAGGAGTTGAATGGCCTTGGGCTCACCCAAATGGCACCGGCTGATGTGGTGCGCAAGATACTTTGTGTCTTACCAATAGACAAGTATAGCCACATTGTCACAGTCCTTCATCAATGCGATCTCTCCGCAACTACACCAACACAAGTGTTGAGCAAGATCAATGCTCATGAGATGTACATGAAGATCAACGATGGAAGCTCATCCTCTTCCAAGAAGAAAGAGAAGGAGGAGAAGAAGGACTTGGCTCTCAAGGCATCTTCCAAAGAGAAATGCAAGATTCAATATGTCGTTGAGAGCGCAAGTGATGATGATGATGATGATGATGACAACATCGCTCTTATGGTGAAGAAGACCACCAAGATGTTGAAGAGGCTAAACAAGAATGGAGTCAAGTTTGACTCAAAGAACAATAAATTCTTGACAAGCTCTTTAAGGAAGCCAATCTCACAAATGAAGTGCTACAATTGCAGCACTCTTAGTCATCTACCTCATGCTTGCCCCGAAGAGAAGAAAGAGAAGTTCAAGAACTACAAGAAGAACAAGGGTGGCAATGATGACTCAAGTGATGATGACAAGAAACAAGACAAGCCATACAAGAAGAAGAAGAACTTCAACTTTCACAAGATGAAGAAGAATGGCAAAGCTTACATTGTTGGTGATTGGCTCACCGACATTGAGGATACTAGTGAGTCCTCCGATAGTGAGAGTGAAAATGAGAAGGTGGCCGCTTTGGTGATTGGTTCTTCTATTCCACCGCCACCTCCTCCTTCATCACCGGGCTCATCCTCTACACACCTATTCCTCATGGCTCAAGGTGACAAGAAGGTACAAATCGAGGATGATGATGATAGTGGTGACTCAAGTGGTAGTGACGATGATGAAACACCATCCTATGATGAGCTAATTAAAATTTGCAACAAGTACGCTAGCATCATAAGAAGGTACAAGGGTAAAAATGACAAACTACTTGAGGTCAAAGAAAAATTGCATGATAAGCTTGACACCTTGACTAGTGCTAATGATGATTTGAAGCTTGAGATTAACAATCTCACATCTAGCACTAGGTAGCTCAAAGCCTCTCTTAAGCAAGCTAATGAGAAACATGATAAGCTTGAGAGGTCAACACAAGAGCTACACACAAGGTATAACTTGCTAAAAGATGACTACCAAAATGTCAAGCAAGAACATGGCACACTAGTGGTAGCAAATGAATTGCTTAATAAAGATCTTGCTACACATGTTGCTACTAACCCGTGTGCTAAGTGTGATAGTGCTACCTCTTGTGATATCTCGATTGATGATGTGGCTCTTGAGCAAAGTGCAAAGTGCAAGGGCAAGAGAGTTGTTGAAGCCGACAAGTATGATGACTATGTCAAGATGAGAGATGAGAACTCCAAGCTCAAGGAAGAGCTAATCACTCTCAAGTCTAACAAGCATATTGTCATCAAGCCGGCTCAAGAAGAAGACAAGGATGCTATCACCTTGATCACCTCTCTAAGAGAAGAAATTGCCAAGCTCAAGAGTGACAAGACCAAGCTTGCAAGTGGGTTTGAGAATTTCACCAAGGGTCACAACCTTCAAAGTGAGCTCTTGATGAACACCGTTCTCAAGAATGACAAGACCGGTATTGGGTTCAAGGAGAAGCAAGTCATGAAGGCAAAGGTCAAGATTGAGGCCAAGAATTACTACAAGAACAAGTACAATGGCTACAATCAAGAGTACTCAAAGCCCAAGCCAAGAAGATGCTTTGAGTGTGGTCAAGTGGGTCATTTCGCCTATGATTGCAAGACTCAACCACCCAAGACCTTGCCCAAGCACACTAGGCCATTTGCTCATGATGCTCACTATGTCATCAAGAAGTACAACAAGGGTAGACCACTAGTTGTGTTCCTTGGTCCACCAATGAAGAACAAGCCTAGAGTTCTTTGGGTTGCAAAGGAGTTGGTTACCAAGGCTATGGGGCCCCACTTTGAGTGGGTTCCCAAACAACAAGCCTAACTCCAAGTTGCTTGTGTGTAGGTGAACTACAAGACCGGTGGAAGTCATTGGGTGATTGATAGTGGTTGCACTCAACATTTGACTGGTGACTCCCGGATGTTCACCACACTTGATCAAGATTGTGAAGGGCAAGACAAGATTACGTTTGGGGACAATTCAAAAGCTAAAGTTCAAGGTCTAGGCAAAGTGGCAATCTCCAATGATCAATCTATACCCAATGTCTTGCTAGTACAATCTCTAAGCTTCAACTTGCTTTCCGTGGGTCAAATTTGTGATCTTGGATTCCATTGTCTATTCACTCCAACCGAGGTGATTGTGACCAAGATTGAAGATTCATCAATGATATTCAAAGGGTTCCGGCACAACAACCTCTACTTAGTAGATTTCACCTCAAATGAAGCCGAGTTGCAAACATGTCTATTCTCCAAGAGTTCTTTGGGTTGGCTTTGGCATAGAAGATTAGCTCATGTGGGCATGTCAACTTTGAAGAAACTTGTCAAGAAGGAGATGGTTAGAGGTGTGAAGGATGTGGTGTTTGAGAAGGACAAGTTGTGTAGTGCATGTCAAGCCAGCAAGCAAGTTGCCAACACCCATCCCACTAAAGCATTCATGTCAACCTCAAGGGTCCTAGAGCTACTTCACATGGATTTATTTGGACCTACCACCTATGCAAGGCTTGGAGGAAATCTCTTTTGCTTAGTGGTAGTTGATGATCTCTAGGTACACTTGGGTGTTCTTTCTTCAAGACAAGAGTGAAACTCAAGCTATCTTCAAAAAGTTTCCAACTAGAGCACAAAATGAGTTTGAAGTGAAGATCAAGAAGATAAGAAGTGACAATGGCACCGAGTTTGTCAACACCAAGATTGAAGACTATTGTAATGAAGTGGGGATCAAGCATGAAGTATCCGCCACATATACTCCACAAACAAATGGTGTTGTAGAGAGGAAGAACCGGATGCTCATAACTCTAGCAATATCTATGCTTGATGAATACAACACTTCGGAGAAGTTTTGGGCGGAAGCCATCAACACCGCTTGCTATGTGGCAAACCGCCTCTTCATCCAAAGGCTATTGAAGAAGACTCCCTATGAGCTTGTGAATGGGAAGAAGCCGGATATTTCATTCTTCCGGGTGTTTGGTTGCAAAGTGTACATCTACAAGAAGCGCCAACACTTGGGTAAATTCCAACGGCGGTGTGACCTTGGTTTTCTTGTTGGATATTCGCTTAAGTCCAAGGCATACCGTGTATTTAACAAAGCCACCAGCTTAGTTGAAGAAACATATGACTTGGAATTTGATGAAACTAATGGCTCCCAAGGAGCGCTTGAGGATATTGATGTAGGTGATGAACCCTTGAGGGAGGCAATGAAAAATATGACAATTGGTGCTATCAACCCGCAAGAGGTGGAAGAAGTAGAAGATGATGGCAATCAAGATCCTTCTCCACCCCACATGCCTCAAGTTGATGAAGATCAAGTGATGGAAGCTCAAGAAGATACCTTCATCCATCAAGATCAAGCCGAGGCTGAAGCAAGCAATGTTGAAGCACCACGTCCTCCTCCTCAAGTTCATGATAGAAGATCAACACCTATCCTTCAAGCTCACCCCCATGATCAAATCATAGGAACTCCATCAAAGGGAGTAATGACTCGCCCTAGACTTGCATCTTATGTTGAACATCACTCGTTTGTTTCCTTTGTTGAGCCTACTAGTGTTGAGGACGCACTTGCGGATCCGGATTGGGTAAATGCCATGCATGAAGAACTCAACAACTTCACCCGGAACCAAGTGTGGACACTTGAAGAAAGACCAAAGGGAGCAAGAATCATTGGCACCAAGTGGGTGTTTAGGAACAAGCAAGATGATCAAGGCATTGTTGTGAGGAATAAGGCAAGATTGGTGGCAAAGGGGTTCTCTCAAGTAGAAGGACTCAATTTTGGAGAGACCTTCGCCCCCGGTTGCAAGACTTGAAGCCATTCGTATCCTTTTAGCGTATGCTTCACATCAGAAAATGAAACTCTTTCAAATGGATGTGAAGAGCGCCTTCTTAAATGGTTTCATCAATGAACTTGTCTATGTCTCACAACCTCCCGGGTTTGAAGATCCAAACTTGCCTAACCATGTTTATAGGTTGTCCAAGGCTCTCTACGGATTGAAGCAAGCTCCAAGTGCTTGGTATGAGAGGCTAAGGGACTTCGTACTCAAGAAGGGCTTCAAGAGCAGGATCGCCGACACAACACTATTCACAAAGAAGCTTAATGGAGAGATCTTTGTTTGCCAAGTATATGTCGATGACATTATATTTGGGTCAACAAACCAAGACCATTGCAAGGAGTTTGGTGCATTGATGTCCAAGGAGTTCGAGATGTCAATGATTGGCGAGCTAACTTTCTTCCTTGGCTTCCAAGTGAAGCAATTGAGGGAGGGCACCTTCATATCTCAAGAGAAGTACACTCATGATGTGCTCAAGAAATTCAAGATGGAGGATTGCAAGCCAATCAAGACCCCAATGCCTACTAATGGGCATCTCGATCTTGATGAGGGAGGTAAACTGATTGATCAAACTCTCTATCGTTCTATGATCGGTAGTTTACTTTACCTCACCGCATCTAGGCCGGATATCATGTTTAGTGTGTGTATGTGTGCTAGGTTTCAAGCAAGCCCTAAGGATTCGCATTTATGTGCGGTTATAAGAATCCCTAGGTACATAAGGCACACCCCTAGCATTGGCCTTTGGTATGCCAAAGGAGCTCCCTTCCTACTTTGTGGCTATTCTGATTCGGATTATGCCGGGTGTAAGGTTGATAGGAAGAGTACCTCCGGCGGTTGCCATTTGCTAGGAAGATCACTTGTCTCTTGGTCCTCCAAGAAGCAAAACAGTGTGGCATTGTCTACCGCCGAGGCGGAATACATTGCCATGGGAGCAAGTTGTGCACAGATCTTATACATGACACAAACACTTCTTGATTACGACGTTGTTTTAAAAGAAGTTCCACTCTTGTGTGATAATGAAAGAGCCGTAAAGTTTGCTAACAACCCGGTTCAACACTCTCGCACCAAGCACATTGATATTCGCCATCACTTTGTTAGAGATCATGTGGCTAGGAAATACATCACACTAGTTGGAGTTAAGAGCGAAGAGCAATTGGCGGATATCTTCACTAAACCACTCGATGAAACAACCTTTTGTAGGTTGAAAAGCGAGTTGAATATGCTTGATCACTCAAACTTCACTAAAAAATGAGATTGTGTGAACCATGCATTCATATGTAATATAACATGTTTAATCTATAGTAATGCACATAGGCTTGGCTAACGAGGTTGAGATAAACGCCCTCAAAGCGTGTGACAAAAGCTTAACCGCGGTTTAAACTTGCAAGCAACCTAGATTCAAATTTCGTATTGCATTGCATAAGCATGTGTGTTGCTTGTTGCTTTCTTTTCGGTTAAGTTTGATCAACCTCTAGGTTCGTCACTTAGGGGGAGCATTCAAAGCTCTAGCTGTTGCTAATACCCCTCTTGTGCCCCTATGGTGATCCTTGGAGCTTTATTGAACTATTTTTCTATGAAAACTAATTCTACCCTATGGCAAACTATTTCTAGAATTGAGGGTTTTGAGAGATAGTTCTTATGTCAGGTCCAACAAGTGTTTCTTTCTGCTCTTTTGTGTTGGTACTTGGCTAAGAGAAAAGATTGGAGAGAAAAACAGGAAAATTCAAAGCAAATTGAGCTCCGGACTACCCTCCGGACCACTCGGCTTGGTCCGACGCTCAGTGGTCCGGTGCCTTGTCCCTCCCTGCATAAAAAGTCCAGTTCAGCAAAAACCATCGGACTACCCGTCCGACGTTCCTCCGGACCATATGCGAGTGGTCCGGTGCTCCAGTCAGCGCCCAGTCTTTCAGTCAACTGACCTCCGGACTACTCTGCTTAGTCCGATGATCAGTCCGACGCGTCTAGTCGGGAGGTCGAACCCTTATTGTGTTGGTTTTAATTTCCTATATGTCCGTCGGACCACCCCGTCGGACTCCCCTCCGGACCAAGACGAGAGGTCCGACGCTCAAATTTTTTCGGTTAACTCCCCCGTAGTGTGCTTTGTGTTAGTAGTTTGCTTTCACACTCGTCCGTACACCGCGCCACCCCTCACTCCGCCGCATCGCCGCCGCTCGCCCACTCACCCGCACCACGCCGCTGGAGAACTCCTCGCCGGAGCTCCTCCTCTGCCCTGCTCCTCCTCTCCCCTGCAGCAGTAGAAACACCACCCGCACCCTCCACCGCTGCCTGCCGCCACCGAGCTCACCGCCGAGGAACCCTCTCGCCGGCGACAAAGTCCACCATCGCTCCACCTCCACTGCACCCTCACCCTGCCTAGATTCAACCCCTCCATTGCCAGCATCAGGAAGCTTCCCCCCTAGGGTTTGCCTAAAACCTAGGGTTTGGGATTCGTCGTCGATTCGTCTTCACCGTTCCTTCGACTTCGATCATCGATTTCGCCCCCTTGTCTTCTAGGGTATGGTTTCAATCTTCGACTATGCATTTTGGTGTGTCATGGTTAGAATCAAGTCCTCGAATAATTCCATGAAAATCTCTTTGATCAATTTCATTCCAAATTCACTAAATCAAATTGTCAATTGTGATTCTCAGTTGGCGAATCCTCCTTGTGGAGTGTGGTTTGGAGCTTGATGTGCTTTGATTAGATACGCTCGCTTACCTCAGGTACCATGGCAGATTTAATTCTATTCTTATCTAGTGCTTGCTTCCATACGGTATCTCATCTCTAGCATTAAATATGCTTATATATATACTTCTATCTATTCTTTCTAGCAGCACCAGTGGCAGTTGAAACTCGGGGCAAAGCTCGTGAGTATGGATTGAGGCAAAGCCTCAGAAGGGTCAGTCCAGTGGCTTGGCAAGCGTCTCTTGACAATTGTGATTGATAAATTTGTCACAGGTTTGCAGTTGGCTTGTGTCAGTGGGTTTCTGGCAGTGACTCTTGGCAGTGGTACTTGATCATGGGGCAACGGTTCTATTGTTGATCAGTGATGGCTCGTGGTTCTCGTGCTACTGCGGGTTCTGGTGATGATACACCTCCCCCTCGGCGTCCTGCTAAGGCCAAAGGGAAGGGCAAGCTTGTTGAGAAGCCAAAGAAGAAGAAGCGAAAGCTCACAAAGGCCGAGGCAGTGGCAGATGCAGCGGACCGCGAAAAGCGAGGTGGTCGCCGAGGCACAGTTCGTATCGGCACCCCTCCGCGGGTTCTACCTTCTACACCTCCAGCTTAGTCTGAGACAGAGGAAGTTGAGCCAGAGCTAGTCACAGATGTTCTCCCAGTACCGTTGGCACCTGCTCCCTGGGGGCGTGTCACCCGTTCCCAGGTTACTCAATCACCTAAGAGCGCCTCAGCAGCTCCTACTTCAGAGACAACTTCTGTTCACCTTGACTTGAGGGAGCTCACGGCAAAACAAGTGAAGAAGCTTCGCTTCGTCCAGCTCGAGAAGTGGTGCCCGGATCAGCATGACCCCAGAGCTTCCCTCGGATAGCACACACCTCTCATGGAGGATTTCTACAGGGCAACTTAGCTAGCATGTATTCAGATTCGCCCTCACAGAGTTTGCTCTTTGGAGAGCATTGTTGAGATTGTTGGTGAGGAGATTCACCCTTTCCACGAGTACCTTTCGGGACTCGCTAACCTCCTTGCTCTAACGCTGACTTCCAGCCGGTTCCTACAATGCCCCCACGGGCTCATGATACTGAGGCAGGAGGTTCTAGTTCTGCTAATGAGTCTATGATGTTGAAGATTTTGGATCGTATTCAGGAGCAGCAGGGTTCTCTAGTCACTGCAGTCACTCAGGTCCAGCAGAGGCAAGATGAGCTACAGACTCAGTCTCAGGAGAGACACTTTGAGGTGCAGCAGTAGATGCTCCAGATGCAGCTTGAGTCACAGCGCTTGCAGCTACAGTCTCAGCAAATCCAGCAGCAGAACATGGCCTTTATGGCCCATATGATGAAGTGGATTGGTGCACCTCCTATTGATTTCCCTGGCCCTCCACAGATTTAGATGATGAGCCAGACTCAGCCATCACAGTCAGCAGGCCCCTCAATGGTCTTTCCAGCTCTTAGCCCCTTAGTGGGCTCGCAGCAGTCAGTTGCCCCCTCAGTGGCACCGCCAGTGTCAGTCGGTCCGTCTATCACACCCACCCCCGCCGTACAGTCCAGTGTACTTCAGGGTGCCGGCGTGACCACTCCGTTCCAGTCACCGACTACTCAGCTTACTCAGTGGTTGGACACCCTAGGCCTGACTCAGCAGTTCACCCCTCTCACTACCGGTTTCACACCGCTGTCTGCTCAGATGGGTGCCACTGCCAGAGACCTCTCAGCGTCGTTCAACGACATCACAGGGCAGCCATCCCCCACTGGTCAGCAGGTAGCAGCTGATATTGAGGCAGAGCTTGTTTCACCGATAGCAGGTCAGCACCGCTCTTCTGTTGCCTCGTCTGAGGCTACTCTTGACACCCGAGTTCCAGATGTATCTACTCCGCCCAGGGCTATCGTGACAGATGCCATAGTTGTCTCCACCACTCCTCTTTAGCCAGAGCAGCCACCGGTACTTCAGACTCCAGTCGAGTCAGTGCTTGAGGCACAACCAGACTCTGCAGCTCCAGAGGCACCTACAGAGACAGTGGTAGTTCCTACTCCTACTCCTGCTCCAGCTACAACTCCAGACACTACGACAGTAGAGTTAGACGACACGTCAGCTCCAGTCCCCCAGACCGCTCCACTTCCAGCGTCAGACACTCAGGGAGAGGACTCTTCGGATGATGACGATGACCTTGATGAGTTTCGACTACTTGACCGTGTTGCCTCTACTTCCACTCCGCCTCCAGATGCTTAGGTTTGGTGTTTCAATGCCAAAGGGGGAGAGGGAGAGTTGAGTAGATGGGCTAGCTTTAGGGGGAGCTAGTAGGACTCGTTCTTTTGATGTGTAATATACTCTATCGCATCATGCATCATGTTTACTGTCTTTATGCATTATGTTTGTGTGAGATGTTTGAGACTTGATGATTGTGTGACATGTGTGTGAACTCATATTATATATCATGTCACTTGGTTGTGTTATTTCTTCCGCGCTAATCTCTGATCTTTTGGCTATAACATATCCTTTGAAATCAAGTACTATTCTCAATTCTTATCTATTGTGCTTGTCATGGCTTGAATGGTTTAGGCATGTATATGTCTTTCTTATTACTAATCCATGCCTATCTCATGTCAAGTCATGTTTCTCTTTTCAAAATTCACTCATTATTCTCTACTCGGGCTTGTATTGTCGTCAATCACCTAACGGGGGAGATTGAAGAATCATGGTCCCTTGTGTTTAGGCGATTAACAACAATGCTAGGTCACTTTGACTAACGTATGTTTTGCAGAGGCAAAGTCATTAGAGTTAGGTCATAAGTGATGCAAATTGAATGGGCTTAATGGACATTCATGCCCCCAAGATGGAAATCGTTTCGGTTTCAAAGGATGGTGATTCAAGGTGAAGACTAGGCTAGTCCCTAGTGCCATGAGGTTGAGAAGGGCACTAAGTATAGCTAGGACTTTGTTTTTTCCTTTGACCGTACTATAAAGAGGGGGTATGAGATTAGTAGCTTGACCTAGGAGAGTTTGGGAATGTTGGTGTATGCACACATGTCACAACTAGTCCTAGAGACCCTGCTAATAGCCCTTGAGATGGTAGGAGCATAACCCCTAGAAGAGACTTAGTGAAATCAGTTGAAACAGGGGGAGAGAGAGGCTCCGGACCAGTCTGCCTAAGAGGCGTCGTACCAAGGCGAGTGGTCTGACGGTCCTTGACTTAGGCAAGTTTTTCAGTGGGATAGCTTCCGACCACCTGTCCAGAAGAGCTCCGGACAATAGGCGAGTGGTCCGGAGGTCCCTGTCAGAGGAAGAGAGCCTCAGAGAAGGCTTCGGACTAGTCCGACGGCTTGGCCGACGGCTAGTCCGACGCTTCGAGTCAGAGAAGTTTTGTAAACCAGTAAGCACCCTGGCTCCAGACCAGTGCGTCGGACCAGGGCACCGGACTATAGCGAGTAGTCCGGAGGTGCCAAGTTCAATTGAGTTTTCAACTCAGTGAGCACCCTGGCTCCGGACCAGTGCGTCGGACCAGGGCGTCGGACCATAGCGAGTGGTCCGACGGTGCCTGTTTTCCAGTGGAGTTTGAACTGCAGAGAGGTTCCGGACCACTCGTGTGCTCCGGACTAGTCCGGTGCCTTCGCAGAAAGAGGAAAAAGCAAGAAACAACTAGTTTTGGAGGTGGGGACTATTTATAGTTGCCCTCTTCGTCCTTGAGAGTTCTCTTGGCCATTGTTTCACCCGAGGAACCCTAGAGAGAGTTCTTGGAAAACCAAGTGCCTAGTGAGGGAGAGATTTGAGAGAGTTCATCTTGTTCTTCCCTCCTAGAGTGATTAGGACATCCATCCACCTTCCTAGCCTTGAGTTGGTCAAGTGAAGGTCTTGTGATTGTTACTCTTGGTGTTCGATAGCACCTAGACGGTTTGGTGGTGTTCGGAGGAAGTGATCACCAGAAGATTGTCGGTGGCTCTTCTCCATGCTTCTGTGATCGGTTGTAGGTGATTCACCGAGCCGGAGTGGCGAAGAATCAGCCCGTAGAGAGCACTCTACCCTTGCGCGGGTAGAGGGGGAGCTATACCTTGCGAGGTGCTCCAACGAGGACTAGGGGGAGTGTCGACTCCTCGATACCTCGGGAAAACATCGCGTGTCACCGATTCTCTATCTCTAGCTCTTTACAATTCCGCATTACCTTTCCGTTTGTGTTCTTTCAATTCCACTAGAATTGCTTAGGTTGTCTTTCTATTCATATGCATTGCTACCGCTTTCTAGTTAGGACACACATCCGGTAGGCACTAGGGGGTGATTGACATTTATAGGTTTTAATATTGCTTTTGAATTTTAAAAGAACCCCTCTTGGGCATCTTGATCCTTTCAGGCCTGCCTGGAACGAGGACCTTCTTCTCTTCGTCACCGCCGACCCTTCACCGACGACGACTGCACATGCGTGGTTCATGCACGTCGTCTGCACGTGCGTGCACGAAGGCAGGCTACACGTGGGTGTGTGCATCGACGACGGCGGCCATGAACATGCACGGAGGCCGGCTGCACGTGTGTGTGCCTCGACGGCGGCTACAACGTCACCGACGAGCCGACCTACGCGTGCAGCGACTTCTGGCCGTCGGCGCGGCAGCTGTGGCCCCCGCCCCTCGTTAGATGCAAGGGCCTCCTGCCGATGCGCGCCGCCGACGGCAAGGGCTGCACGGACGCGTACGTCGTGGCCAAGTACGGACCCCAAGTGGGAGCGCACGCGCACCATCACCGACAGCTACGACCCGGCCTGGAACGAGCAGTACACGTGCTCACCGTCGTTGCAGTTGCAGCCGTCAGACGACGGCAACGGCAAGGACCCACGTTGTGACGCTGGAGCGCGGCCGTGTGTACCGTGGGCTGTTTCCGGTCATCATGATGCTGCCCACCGGCACGAAGCGAATGGGCGACGTCGAGCTGGCCATCCGCTTCTCCACATCCGGGTAGATGCTGGACGTGTTGCACACGTTACGGGCGACCAACGCTCCCGGCGATGCACCACCAGCGGCCGATCCCGGTACATCTCGTGGCGGCTGCGGACAAAGCGGGGCACGGAGGTCGTCGCGATGCACGTGCGCCGGGCGGAGTAGGGGACGGGGCGGCGTACGACGGCGGCTGAGACGCCATCGCGGGAGGACCGGCCGAGACGGAGGGGGGCGTCGGGGACGGGGCGGCGGAGTCGCGAGTAGCGAGACGGGGCGACGGGACGGTAACGACAGAGGACAGCACGGGGTCAAGTGATTAGGAAGGGGATGGTGGGGGGACTTAAGTGAATAAATGACTTACCTTCACCGAAGTCCATCGGATTAGAATCCTGTGGACTTGATTAGAGTTTGCGTAATTTGCATAACTAGTTGGTTTTCGTACCATACGCTCTCATAATATATATATATATATATATATATATATTATATATATATACACACACACCTGAGATGCTACATGTCTATTTATATTTTCCCCTTTATATGAAACTTATGATCTATAATTCATTTTATGATGACTTTGGCATCCATAATTTCAGACAATGTTGGCAATAATTTGACAATGTTTTGGTCAAAAGAAAACAATTTGACAATGTCCCATCAGAGAGACTAGATTCTTCAACTTAAACATGAAAGAGAATTCAATTCGACAACCACGTACTTTGCCATGGAATAAACCTCTGGCAATAACAAGTTGCAAATATTCCAAAAGAAAACGCATGTACTGCCTACTACATCGAACTTGTCTTATTCCAGATCCCTTAATTATCATGTTTTGCCAGTAAATCACTAAATTTTTGCCGGAAAATGAAGGTGTGTTCTCGAGTCTGCGCAGGTCCACTGCACGGCTGCCAGCAGCGCCTTCCTCCTCAAGTCAACCTGGATCATCCATGCCTTTTGGTCCGCGTGACCGGCGACGGCGACGACCTTGAAGCAGACGACGTCGGGGTTGTCCAAGCTCACGATGGGGGACCACAGGTGCACGCGAGGGAGGCCCTCGTACCCCGGCATCGCCCAGAGCTCCTCGCAGTCGAGCACGCCGTCCTTCACCCACGCCATCGGCTCGTCGTCCACGGTCAGTGTCAGTGTCCACATGGTCACCGTGAAGGCGAATCGGGAGCGCGCGCACGAGCTCCTCCCATGGTGACCGCAGCAGCAGCGGGGCTGGATCGCGACGAACCTCACCGCGCCAGGGCCAGCAGCTCCCATGCCCTTGGTGTCGCTCAGGGGATACAGGTTATTGGTGTAGTAGCCTGGATCATAGTACACAGGCAGACGTACGTGCCGCAGCTTGGGGCTCGCCTCTTCCCCCATGTCGCACAGGATCAAGCCTATGCAGTAGCTGACCCAGCACAGGAACCTGTCACCCACAGGGATGGTCATGTCAGGGCTCGTCAGCGACCCCATCAGCTCATCGCCTTCTTCATGAACGATGGGCACTGCACGCTTGAGCTCCCACTCACCGCTCCCGAGACGAAGGACGCAGAGGTTGGCCAGGTCCGGCCGGTCGTCATGTTGCCCGGTGTCAATCTGAGCCACCAGGAGGTCATCGTCGTCCTCTCCTCGTCGCAGGACGCCAGTCTCCTCGTCGCGCAGGAAGCGGGGGCCGCACTGGTACTTCCTTGGAAAATTGCTCAGGCCCGTGGGGAGTAGAGTCAGCGACGGCGGCCTCGTGCCGGTGCCTGCCCTGTACACGAAATGATCGAACGTGGGAGGCGCCAGGCTGCCGTCGTCGACCGAAGTAGGCCTCCGCCGCAGCATCGTTTGCAAGACGATGGAGTCGCCGTGGGCTGCGATGACATAAAGTTGGAGGTTGTTCTCGTCATCGGGCACGGTACCCGCGTAATGGTAGTAGAGGAAGGAGATCGCCGGCGGCGCCGCGAGGCGGAACGAGACGCGCAAGCGGTGCTGCTGCCCCGTGGAGGTGCGGGACTCCGCCAGGGTTTTGTTGTCGTTAGCCATGGAGTCGTCGTCTCGGACGACTCTGCGGCAGTTACAGCTGTTCAGCAGAACCCAGCTTGGGTCTTTGGCGGCGGTGGCCGCCGGAGAATCATCAGATGGCTCCATCGGCTCCGGCTGGCCTAAACTTGGGACGAGACGGTGGATTGACCGCCATAGGCCGAGGGAACCACGGCCACCGCGTGTGAAGAGGTGCCTGGATCCGTTGAGGCCACCCAGAGCAAGTCGTGTCACAAGATTCATACTAGCCGGCTAGGCAAAGGTGGGTGAACGTCGGCGGTGACGAAGCAGGTAATGGCAGATTGGCGGCTGCCTTCCGACGGATCAGCCCTAGCCGGCCCTAGGTTGATATGGTTAGGACTTAATTAGGGAGTGATTAGTTGGGCTGGAAGCCTCGACCAAAACTGTATCATTTTGGCCGGCCCAGCAAAATTTAAAGGAAATCGTCGAGCCCGTCTAAACCTCTTAGCCCAAAGTCCCCAACAGTACGTCTAAACCTCTAGTGTATATATGTTGGTCAGGCTAGTTTCTGATTTCTTTCTTTCTTTCCTTTGAATATATATAGTACCTATATTCAAGAAATTGTACAGCGTGGCGAACCCAGCTTAAAAGTGAAGGTAGGGAGAAATTGTGGACTATAAGATTTTGGCTAAAAAATTACGACAAAAATGTCATAAGCACAAAACTTGTAGTTATACATGACAAATACCCAAGTACACATTTACACACATGTCTTGTATAGTCTTTCCCCCCTTAATTTAAAGAGAGTTCTTGCTAGGACACTTTCAACAAATTAAGTGGCACCGGTACGTAGTTTGGCATGGATTGAATTCTGAACAATACATGCATATAACACTAAGGGGACATTTGGATAAATTTATTTCGAGGAATTAAAATCTATTTTAATAAGTTAGCCTATTTGGCTTAGAATTTGACATTCCATCATTTTTTAGAGATCACGTATAAGTCTATCTTAAATTCATAGGGTGTGAGATTAAATTGATTCTATATATCATCATTCTATGTTTCTACTTTACAACTTATAACATTGTCGGTGTCTAAAATGACGGATCTAGACGGCCAACGAGTAAATTTCTAAGCGTGTCGGAGTTCGGATGGTTACGCTCGGAGAACACAGAGGTTTATACTGGTTCAGGCACGAACACCCTACGTCCAGTGTGTTGCAGGGTCGTATTACCGAGCGTGGAGAGCTCGTAGAGGGGAGCTACAAGCTTTGGTGAGAGAGGGAAGCGCCTTCCCAGGTCTCGTGCGTATGATGTTCTTGGTTCAGGTGTGTGCTCGCGTGTGTGCGAGTTTGAGTGTGTGTGAATGAACGTTGGGATGTCGAGCCCCCTAGACTAGGGGTTCATTCTCTCCCTTTATACGTAGGGAGATATGGAGGAGTACAGTAGAGAGAGGAGGAATGAACGTGGGCCCGGCTTGGGCTGCTGCCGAGGGGGAGCTTTTTCCTAATTCTGTCTTCCTTCTTGAGGAAGATTGCGCCAGTAGACACATGTCCGGGTCATGTTCGTCCTTGTTGCGTTGTAGCCATACGTGTTGTGACCAGGGACTCCTTTGTTCCCTTACCTGGGCATGGGCTGGGGCTGGTCTCACAGGACCGAGCACCCTTGCGTTCCGTCGTACAGAGCTGATGACGCCCTAATCCCTGTTCGAGTGTCCATCGAAGGTATGGCACGGGTGTAGTGCGCGTAAGTCGTTGGTTAGGCAGCACAGAACTTTGTACCGCATGGGGAAACAGGGATAGGCATGGCAACTCATGCCTTGAACCCCATCCCTGAGGACGGAGGGCACTGTGGACCTTTTGACTATATGGGCTAGGACGCCCTGGCCACTGGTGGCGATGAGACCTCCGAGGGCAGGGAAAACGTCACGGATGACGTCGCCCTGGCTCGGACAAGGCGGAAGAGTCCCCGAGGGTGGATGGCGTCACGGATGACGTCTCCTGGGCTCGAACGATACGAAGGAGCACCTGAGGGAGGATGATGTCACGGATGATGTCTCCCTAGCTCGGACGAGGCGAGAGATCCTCCGAGGGTGGATGATGTCGCAGATGACGTCTCCTGGGCTCGGGCGAGGTGGAGGAGCCCCCGAGGGTTGATGACGTCTCGGGTGACGCCATCTTGGCTTGGGCGAGGGGGAAGAGCCCCCGAGGGTTGATTTTGTTTTTGTGGAGTGCAGTAATTTGGGTACCCTATTTATAGGTATCCGACAGTAGCCCCCGAGCCTTCGTGTAGTGAAGGACTACACTGGGGCTTCCAAGAGGTTTTGGTTTGGGTTTTGGGTTTAGCTTTTTGGATTTTCCCGGGGGGTGCGCGGGGAGCGCCCCGCCCGGGGGTAGCCCCCGAGGCCCTTTGGAGGGAAAATTTTCCCCCTAAGGGCTTA